>JAQQZZ010004148.1:0-11870 GCA_030265115.1 Mopalia vespertina
ACAGCAAAACTCCAGGCCTCATTAGTACATTGTTTCAATTCCATTCTGCTAACTAGATTTCTAATTTTTGTTATGTTATTTTATTCTTCTTTCGTTCTTCCTTTTTCTCTTTCCTCTTTCTTTTTTTTTTTTGATCTCCAAAGGGGGGGGAGGGCGCTCTCTGCGCCCCCCCTAAATCCGCCACTGATTGAATTAAAAAAAGCATTGGCGAGATAGGCCAACCACAAGACACACGACAGACAGACTTCGTGTTGCATTTTAAGTCCGAAAGCACCCTACACGGCCAAGGAAGTCTTACTAACAACAACAAGAATTTTATTTTATTATAAGCAACTGTCTTAAAAGCATTAAGTTTTCCGTAACTTCATGTCAATTAATGGTTTGTTTGTTTGTTTGTTTGTTTGGTTTAATGGGGCATGCAGCTCTTACGAAGAGAGTATATTCGCTCCACAATTAGTGGTTTATAAATTGCGCGAAGGATTTATAAAAAAAGTCCCTTTTCACATGAAAAAAGTCTTTAGTTTTACAGAGCTTGTCGGCATAATCCTTCCTCTTTGAGGTCTTTCGCAAAAAACTTGGCAGCTTTGTGGTTTCGTTCCGTATCCGTTCCGGGTGACGATTTTACACCGCTCAAATACTCTAAGATCGTCACCTGGTTGCAGTGCACGCTAAGATTAATTGTGTTTACTTTTCGTTTCGTGTCAACTGTTAACATATTCACACAACAATTTTAACTCCGCAAAGTGCCCCAGAACTTCACCTTCTTTCAACACAGCTGTCCTAACTTCGGTTATATTTGCCTGTTATGTATATGCTAAATATACTGTGGGATCAAAACTCAAAAATTAAAAAAAAACAATTTGTGACTGATCTCAATTGTCGGGTGTTTGAACTAAGTACACTTACCATCTGTTTATACTAAGTGTTCGTTAACCTAAACACAGTTAAAATACACAGAAAGGTCAAACTTAAGATATCGCTCCTACAAAAATCAGAATTATTATTCGCAAATCAAAGCGACGAATTGTCAACACTACTGTCCATAGTCTATCTGTTCAGGTTCGTAAGCGTTTCTTGTTTTCTTGACCTTTAAATTTACTCGGACATGTTTTTTATTTTTACCTTATGTTTTAAGACAAAACCTTTTAAATTGTTGATCTGCATTTCACACTTTTTAGAGATAATTGTTTCGGGATAAAAAATGGACGATAAGAGACGAAGCCTATGGGAAACCAGAGCGGATTACTGACAATTCTCACTTGTGCGTACACTTTCAAGTGCATCTAACTCATTAAACCTTTTTTAAATGTTTATTTAGAAGCAATTTACACCAGTAAAACGAAGTATTACTGTTTTTTAAAATCTGTTGGGCCCGTTGGTTAAATCTTAAACCTGATAGAGTAACTTGAATTATATTTAAAGGAGATGTTGATATCTTAAATATTTTATCAATTTTAAGCTTTCTTTTAATCTCAAGTCAATATATAATAACATATGCAGGTGTCTATTTGCAGAAGTCTTGAGAAAGAAAAAGAGTATTTACTGGCACTTGAAGTACACTTTGAATGTCCTTTGGTGTTTGAGAAGTCTTTGGGATGTGTCTGAGATCAGGGTAGCTGTGGGGACGACAACATTCTGACCAATTCAGTACTCTTCTAACACGCAATGATCAAACATTAAAAAGTTAAACCCCTCTATTACTGACATTCAATAAACAAACCCGACACCCACGGAAAAGTCTAACATTCTTCAAAACTATCACCTTGTTGAGATGAAAAATAATCTGTAAAGTTAAAGAGATATTTACAATAGCAACAAAATTATCAAAACAACAGTGAAAAGCGTGACGGTGCTGGAAAGGTAAGACCCGTGTTCACTCTGTCGACCACGAGACTTTTTTGGCTGCCCGCGTTGACTTGACTAATGAACCTCCGAGCAAACACTTACCTACTTCTAAAATGTCACAAGGACTTTCAAGTCTACAAGCCCCTTCAGTTGATATATATCCAGTCTCAAGTGGTTCGATAGATACACTTTATACCTATCCTTTGGAGCAAAACTCACACCGTATCGGACAAACGCTATACATTTTTTAAGCCAGAAAAAGATATTGGACGCCTGTCCTATCTATGATTTTAGTTGATAAAAGTTAAGAACAGGCAGTTTAATTTGCGAAATTTCTATTGACTTATTCGTAGATGACAATCAGATAAAATTATAATAGCCCTTATTATTTCTCAACACAGACCTATTACGTCTCTGTCTTAAAAAAAGACATTTCCATAAGCTCTATTATGAGGAAGCTTCCTGTTGCCCTGGTGCTATCGTAGTTAAGGGGGCAACATGCCGAGCTGTTTGTGATGTCTGTGTAAAGCTTCCTGCGGTTGTCCTGTCTTTAGCTGATTCGATAGAGGTTTTCTGCACCCATTGGACTGGCACGCCGTCATATATATGATTGAAATATCATTAAATGTGTTGAAAAACATCAATCAGTCAAACAAACAATAATTAGCTCTGTGTAATTTTCACTTTAGTAGCTAGGGTCGATTTCATGAAGCTTACTATTAAATCCAGAAGCTGGCTATTTTAAGATTAAGTACCAAATACTGTATAAGCTGAGTATACAATGTGAAATTTGCTACCATATATTTTACTCAAGTCACAATTATTTTCTTCGTGAAATCGCGCCCAGCTGTAATTAAGTCAAGCAAAACACCACAAGTTATATTTATTTGCATCATAGAATCATTGCATTTTTGTGTTAAATCGAAAGTTGATACGCCCTATTCAGTTCCCACCGTAGCAATATCTCATCTCTGGTATGAACAAAGCGACGTATCTGATAAGTCTAATTCTTAACAGCTCCAAGGTGTTGCACGGGTATTGTCAGGTCGACATTCTCAACAACTGAATACCTGACAGATATCTAGATTAGATGGTCTCCAAATTGATAAAACTCCATACGTCTTCTTTAGTTTTTACGTCAGTTACACTGTATGTCTGTTACATATTCAAGTGTCCTCAGCCGTGGATCACCGCGTTGGGTGCTGGACTGCTGATCCTCCGTCAAAGTAATGCGCAGGTTTAAGTCAGGTGTATAAAGAAATCCGGTGACACCAGCTATCGGAGAGTGGTTTTCACAATGTCTTATACAATCTTCGTTTAGGCAACCGTCATCGGATCAGTTGACACCCTCGAAACATTTGTAATCGGAGGAGTTGCCGTCTAACTATCGGCGAAAACTGTTTGAGCAATATCAGTTTATTCAGCTGGTGGGTTTATATTTGAACGGATTTGCGGATTCGAACCAAGCTTGAGAGGTTGAATTCCTTACATGTCAAAGATATATATAAAATACAATTATAGAGTGAATGCATTTATGATACACAATACCAGCTTTTGTGTTCAAATTAATTTTTGTTTCAACAAGTTGTGGTTCTTATGCTGAAGAAGGCTACCTTGAGTAGTGGCTTCGACAACCAATCACGTAAACTCCCAGACGCTTCCATTTACCTTTATTCCACAGGCTGACATTCAAACAAGCTCGTTGGCGATGTTTACAGAATGGGTCACATACTGAGCAAAGGTTGCGACACAAAGTAAGCTGTGTTTGTTTTCGGTAAATATTTTGCGGGGGTGTTTATAAAGTCCTTTGCTATGATTAAAACACAAATTTGCTCTGTCTGTGTTGGATTTGGAACAGAGGGTGGCATAGTCTGAACGGTCAGTCAACCTCCGTAAACACCCTATCAATCGAACATTCTGGCTGGTTTTGTGTTTGCCTTTAATTCCAAATTCCACGACATTTCAGTTATATATTGGAGGTGCCGTGGAAAAAACAAAACAGACAAAGTGTGGTGGAAACCATTTCAGCTTGCGCAAACCATTCGTAATTTTCTCACCATACGAATTTTTATGTATACAATTTTTTTGCAGCTTAATTATGTAGATGACTTTATCGTGCCCTTTGCCCTTTTTAACTGGGAGAGCAAAGGTAGCAACGGTGTGTCACACTGGACAAATCAAATGTTCGCTTCGGTCTGTAATGGATAGGCAGAGAAAACTCCTCGCTTGTATTGTCCGTACTTTTTTTCACTGTTTTAGTATTGTTTGTTTGAAAGAGTGGGCTGACGAATCAGATAACATTTTACTGATTTAAAATTACACGCAGAAAAAATGAAGATGAAATGTATACTGGACTGTCGAACCTAGATGGTTACCTAAATGACTGTTGTATTCGCTTGCCATTGTCAATTGTTCAAAATTCAAGTCTTAGGAGTTAAATAAAAATATCTTAGACGTAACACCGCAAAAGTCTGACATTCAATTGCTTTTAATGAATCGTAAATTCCTGTTCATTTATTTTGTTGAGATTTTCCACCATACTTATGGTTGTTTCACTCATAAGATGAGATCCTAGCCCGATGGAAACCACCCTCGACGTACACCGTCATACAATTGAAATAACAATGAGCAAGTCAGTCACTACATTATCCCTTAAAATATACTGGAATATTTCGGCGATATTATCAACAGTTAATTTTATATGAGTTCAAAGTTCATAAGAGAAACTGCAAGGTTCGATTAGCACCACTGATGTATACAACCATGCCTAATGTGTTGCTTTGTAACAAACATTTATTCATCTATTATAAGATTGGTTTAGCATTGTCACATGGTTACTGTTATTGTTTTGTAGTAGTAAACCCTTCGCCACATCTGGTATATTATCATCGTGTTGGGATATACGTTGATATAAGTACTGCTTGTTCGCAAATCGGAATGTCCGCCATGTGAGACATTCTTAGTTCTAGGCTAGGGTTAGTACTAAACCTAAGTCTTGTACAAATCCTAGTCCTAACTCTACAACTAAAACTAACCCTATCACTAAACTAACCCTTAACTTAACCCGAGCAATAACCGTAAACTTTAACACTTAGGTTAACGTCGGCTCTCTGGCTAAGGGCAGTTTGTTTGAAGAGTATCACTGTTGTATTTACTTAGCACTGGAGGAAAATTAACTTTCCAACATTATGGAAACGTTTCACAGCTTGGTTGTGCTAGTGTCAATTATTGTTGGAATACACCGCCATCATATGAAAGAAATACCATTAAACACGGCGTAAAACACCAGTCAATCAACCAATCAATCAATCAATCAGTCAATCAAGCAATCAATAAGTTGACGTCAAATGTTACATGACATATGTACCCACAAATTCCTTTAATGTACCGGAAAACAAATTGCTATTTAAACCAAAAAAAAAAACCCAAAAAACACTGTTCTATTTGTGTATTCCGTTCTTTAGACAAAGTACGGTTATTCTTTGGTAAACGTATCTGTGTTTTATCAACACAGGATAAATATAAAGTGTGACGGTGCAATTTGCGGTAGTCGTAATTAACCCAAATATACCGACCTAACCTGACACAAAGCAAATCACCTCAGTGTTGATCCGCAAACCGTTCTGTCGCTTAAAGTTGAACGAGACTCAACACTGCCGCACCACAGCGCAGGTCCATGTGACTTTGAGATTATGTAACCGGATTAGCACAATACAACTCATTCAGATGACTATCAAATATTATCTCGCAATTCGTGTTTATTTTTCCAATTGTGGTGCTTTATGAAGTATTGTCATACGCCAAAGAGCAAATCGCATAATAGAAAAAATAATGTTATATAATATTTTAGAAATATTTTCAGCATGTCGGTATTGTTGTTAGTTGGGTTTTCTCACTCATCTTGTTTAATTGTGGGAATTTAGTTTGGCACAAGTAGGCCTACGTTTTGGGTTGTCATGACCTTCAAGTTCTAATGAATAAACACAACGTCAATGACTCAAAATTAAACCCAAATCATGCACTTTATTTTAAAATATATTTAAATCTCAGTTATAATAACGCAGTTTTCCAAGGCGGTTGAACAAGAAGTCCTTTTTTCTTAAGGAACACGAAGTTGGCCTTTTGTGGTGTACTGCACTTTAAATTTAAACACTTTTGTATTACGTCATTTGTTGAAGCCTGTGATTAACTGTATATGGTCATTGTTTGTTGGCAGTAACGACGAATATGGTTCCTCTATCCAGAGGCCCGCGGCTGTAGTTCAATGGTTAGCGTGTAGGACTACTGATTATCCTTAGATGTATACTGCTCAGAGATTCGACTCCGCCAGTCAATCTCAAGATATATGAGAAAATCAATTGCGAGTATGTTTTTTACGAAGATTTCTCTCGATTTTCCATTGCACTTAAAGGTTTTAAGTAAACAAGAAACAGACACAAAATAATAATTTACAAAAATAAGAATAATAAAAAGTAATTAAAAAGTAACCGTTTGTATATGGGTCACAAAGAGCTCTTATAGAAAAATTATATTTCGAGTGTGCTGATAGATTTCATAAAAATAAAGCATGAAAACCAATTTTGTCCTCAGTAAACTTCATATGATTGGAATCACCGTAACAATGTGTTGTAGAATTCCAAACAAACACAAAAATCAAAGATATAACTGTCCAACTCATTAACCAACCTCTTTATGTTTCTATTCAATAACACATATCGATTTTCAGATTTCGAGTCAATACTTAGTTAAATTGTTCGAACATAACTAAAACCCATTATCATATATAGGAGATTGTACAAAGGGGAAATTATCCATAAATATCAATTCATTTTCATGTACCCTTTTGGGAAGCTCTTTCTCTAATTTACTTGTCTGTTGCTATGTTCTGAACAAGAGCATACTTTTGCTTTATTGGTTCCTATTAATCTATTAAAAATGTGTAAATTTAGGAGATCAGATAAAATTAAATTTGATGAGGTCAAAGCGGGGTGAATGCAGATATGACGCTTAGAAGCACCTGCTTAGTTGTCAGTTGCTTTCATATTTAAGCATGTGTTTGTTATAAAAAGAACGCTATCTTAATCTCAGGGATTATCTTCGCGCGGACGACCCAATGGTGTGCAACAACATGGGATTAACTAGGATTTACTGGGCGATAAGGCGGAGATATTGACCAGTGTATGCATTTTCTGCCCGCCACAATGATTTGCTTTCAATGGAAATACTTCACATTATCAGGGTAAATTAGATAAAGTTCAAGCATGACAACCAAAATTTTCGACTTTAGTTCACGTATGTGCTGTTTTATTTGCCCATTGTCCAAAACTAGACGGTTGAGTGTGCTAAGCGACACTTCTATTTTTCTGTATATGTAAAATTTTATAGACAGCTGTGGAAAAAAGCCAGCCAAACAATCAATCTGTCAATCAATCAATCAATCAATCAATTCAACCAACCAACCAACCAATCCTTCTCTTTTTCCATCCATCCATCCATCCATCCATCCATCCATCCATCCATCCATCCATCCATCCATCCATCCATCCATCCAGCCTACCAATCAGCCAACCAATTAACCAATCAATCAATCAATCAATTTATTTTAATAAAACAAATCTGGCGACAAAAAGCAGCTAAGCTACGTGATTTCATCTACTAAACAATAGCATCCACTTTTAACTTTGTCAGATAGTAAGTCAAAGTAAACACAATAAAATAAGTCCACAATTGGTTTTATTTGTTTTAATGACCATTGTGGCCTTGTCTCGTGTCAAACAGAAGTACAGGGAGTTCAACGATCACAGACAGTCTATCCTTCGATGTCATATGTAGACTTAGATCGAGGCATGTTTGTTCAAGGTAAATTATTCATTTTTAAAATAAATTATTTATTATTCTATAAAGGGCACTGTGGCAATGACACCCGTTAATAAATGTGCAGCTGTTCTCATGGATGAAACAGTGCTATATCGAATTGCCAAATAAAGAGTATTTGTCGAAGTGTCGCCAAATAACCACGTTTGGGCTCCATCCCGGTGAAAATCTTCTGAACCGGCGGAACAAAAGGATGCTCTACGCTCTTCCGCTTTCCTCGTCACACACGAGATAATCCGTATTTCGTAACAAATTTGTCAACTTCATGAACTTTTTCTTTAAATGTTTCATTGACAATGTTTTGTTTCAAGCGGTATGTTTAACTAAAGATTTAGACTCCGTTAAGGAATAAATATAGAGAAGAAGCGAAAGGTAGAAAGAACCTTTCTACAAGGTACATGGAATTTTCCAATCATTTGTCTTGCTAAAACAATGGGTGTATTTGAAGTCGCGACATACGGAGGTCACGAGTGTATACAAGGACCAATCAAATAATCGATTTCAAACATACCATTCTTGCAAATACGTTTATATTAAGAATACGATAAGTAATTTAAATTGTTCCCATGTGTATATATGGGAGTTTTGTGTCACGTGTAAGGCTTTGCTAAAGATAAGTTTGATGCGAAATGACGAAATCGCTATGATACATCACGCTAGGAAACAGATGTTTATTGATGAACTACAAAAACAAAACAAAATTAAAGTATAAAAATAAATAAATAACAGCCTCATAAAACAACATTTTGTAGTTTCCTATGGGATGAAAATCTGCAATCTGGAATAATAAGACAAACAACTGAATAAATGTACATTTAGAATTCCAGAGGGTGTAAAATAACGCGCAAGGTTTCTTTTGTGTCTGTTTGATTGATTTGAACTTTACGCCATACTTAAGATTATGTTATGCATAACACAGGGTGCCAGCCTAAAGACTCGATGAAAACACACAACGACAACACAAGGTGATCATAAGATGCAAAACATGTATGCCGCGACATATCGGCTTCCTGTTGCCCAGCCCTCTGGCAAAGGGCAGTTTGTTTGAAGAGTAGCAATGCTGTCTTTACTTAGCACTGGAGGAAAAGGCACTTTCCAGCATAATGAAAACACTTCATATCTTGGTTGTGCTAGTGTTAATTATTGTTGGAATACACCGCCGTCATATAAGTGAAAAACCCTTAAGCACGGCGTAAAACACCAATCAATCATTTATCAATCATGTTGCCCATTAGTTGTGGACAGGGCAACAGGGAGCTCTCTCTTACCAGCTTCAGGAAATTATTTAAAAGTATTGTCTTCTTTCACTGACAGGGAAATACCCTTCCCTAAATGTTTGGTTGAATAATTTGCTTCTTGTTAAATGTCTTGTCACTTAATATGACGAATTTACAGAGAAACCCGTCAAAACATCGTAAAAACTATCCCGTGATTGCGGAAACCATCGTAGAATTTCCTCCAGATATGCGCAGATGCGACAAACGCATTCGCACATGTGAGGCACTTGGATAACTTCAACAAGCCAATCCTGTACTGTCTGACCAACTTCCCGACCCGGCGGTCACTCTTAGGGTCGATCCAACTTGTACGGTGGTGAAATTTAAACGCGTCCACTAATCAAATAAAATAAACGAATTCCACGCGTGTGAGACAAATAGTTCATCTTCACATCCCAACCCAGAAATGGGATGTTAGTTATCTATAATTCTCAAATTTTGCTTGCAAATACAAAATTGTTCGTTCTTCCTCGAATTAAAACAACAGGTCCTGTATCCGGTTTGTAGTGATTGCATAATATCGATGGCCTATTTCGTGAGGGATGGGATTTCCTTTGACAAGCAACTTTAACCAGGTGTCATATCGGTTTTCCACTGTATTAAAATACGGTAGAGTAAAGAGTGGGCTATCCGTCGTCATAAAACTTGAGTAAGATATTAAACCATATTCAAACAAGCACACAAATCATAAAAAGTTAATTTGGCTCTCGACTAACAAATGATTTGTCTTGGCTGCTCTAACTGTTAGTCCCCATCATTTATATAGCAATTCTTTAAATACAATTTTACAATGGAATTCACATGTGAACACGATCAAACATATCACCGACTCCGGACTTTCGATGACTTAAGTTATGCTGATGCCAAATTATATGACGTAATTTTCAACTGACGAACAAATGCCATATTGATTTTGGAATTTAGTTAACTGCGCTTGATAGACAGAGTTATCTATTCCTGTTGTCAGAGAGGGGCTCATTTCCGGTTGACCGTACGTGATCTCGACTCCATTTTAAAGATAGGGTGTTTGTGAAACAGACGGCATATTTAGCAAGGAATGTGATTCAACGCATGTCTTGCTGGATCCAGTTTGATATATATATACATTAGTCTGTTAAATATATTACAAAGGTAGTACCAGGAACCAGACTGAGCGTTACACAACAAGCATTTCCGACGTCAAAAAAGTAACTCGTAAGCAAATATTATTAATTCTATTTCCGCGAATAGGGACTGCTTCAAGAACGTGGGGGAAATTTCAATTAACTTTATAACCACGTGTGGTGTTTATTTGGCGCAAGGTTCTTTTAAATGTAGGTAGTAGGATTGAAAGGATCAAAAGATTTCCTAGGCAGCTGCTAATTGCAGACCCGTTGAACCATATCACGAACTTTACGTCGGGTTGCTGGTTTTCTTCGTGTGTCGACTGTAAGATCAACAGATTATCCAGGGAACTAATTTAAAGGCGATCTTTAGAACAAATGTAGAATGTGCGTTTACTTCAAATGATATTAGGTCAAAGCGAGATTGAGGTAAATCCCCTATGTAGACTTGCACCTGGGATAAAACACAGATAAGAAGTCTATAAAGGTTAAGGCAAGAATGTTGAAGAGAAGGTTTTGATGTATACTATACTATGCATTGCTTTAAATAGCGCTTTGTGAGATTGTTTACATGTTCTGGAATAACGTATTTCATTATTATATTAGTCATCACATCATAGAAATGCTAACTATGGCAACGTGGTAGATCACCATCTGTGCGATACATGTTTTAATTTATAGATCGATTGACTGATTTATTAATTGGTGTCTGATTTTGTGCTCAAGAGTATTTCACTTTTATGATGACCTGCTCCCATAAGGGAATTGAAAAAAAAAATTCCAAATTAAAGATGCGCCGGAATTGTTTTAAATGAAGTTTATGTGTATACAGGAAAAGAAATGTTACTTTTCACCTTGATATACGTTCAAATACACTGATCTGAATCACTCACTGAAACTGTATCCGGCTGAGTCAGGCTATTCTTTTTAAAAAATTCTTTAGCTTCGGGCTGGTGTTCAACAGGAAGGATAAGAAGGGGAATACGAAGGTTTTGCGAAATGACGTTGCGACTTTATGGCACTCTAGGTCAGTCAGCCTATACCTTAACATTGCGTGTTGTTAGCTTTAAAATTTAACTTTTGCAAAAAATAATATTTTTAGCTATGGGAAAAGAACATTCATATGGTGTTTTAAACGTTTACCTGTTAATTTGCAATATTCCCTATACCGCCCATGTTAAAAATCGTGGATTTGCCCTGCCTTGCTGTAAACCGGTAACGGATTTCGCAAAGGGACGTCACTCTGTTGTCGAACGTCATAACCGGAAAACCCCGTATGAATTAATCCTGAGTTAGTATGCCTGTACTGTTATGGCCCAAGACTGGTGTCGGTTTACTGTGAATGGGTTAGGA
This sequence comes from Mopalia vespertina, assembly GCA_030265115.1. Classification (NCBI taxonomy): domain Eukaryota; kingdom Metazoa; phylum Mollusca; class Polyplacophora; order Chitonida; family Mopaliidae; genus Mopalia; species Mopalia vespertina. The sequence goes on from JAQQZZ010004148.1 coordinate 11,453, forward strand.
TTGGGACGGGTGTCAGTGATGGAAGTTGGGTATTGGTGCGGGTGTTAATATACTGTCCATGGGTTTGGGTATTGGGCCGGGTGTCAGTGAACTGAATGGGTTGGGTATTGGGCCGGGTGTCAGTAAACTGAATGGGTTGGGTATTGGGCCGGATGTCTGTAAACTGAATGGGTTGGGTATTGGACCGGGTGTCAGTAAACTGAATGGGCTGGGTATTGGGTCGGATGTCAGTAAACTGAATGGGTTGGGTATTGGGCCGGGTGTCAGTAAACTGAATGGGTTGGGTATCGGGCCTGATGTCAGTAAACTGAATGGGTTGGGTATTGGGCCGGGTGTCAGTAAACTGAATGGGTTGGGTATTGGGCCGGGTGTCAGTAAACTGAATGGGTTGGGTATCGGGCCGGATGTCAGTCAACTG
>JAQQZZ010004159.1:0-11869 GCA_030265115.1 Mopalia vespertina
TGCCAAGTGTTAGTCACGTGGTATAAATATCAGCTGACTTTAGAAGAATCGCCGACTCAGAATCGCTCCGTGTGCGGGAAAAGCTGTCACCGACGAAAAATCTCTTGCAATTAGTCGCCGACGGAGAATCGCTCGTGTGCGGCAGGCTTTATCTGAGAGGCTTTTTACACCAGATCAGTTTATTTGTACTGTTTCTATCAACTTCCTGGCCACAGATGCTGTGAATAATCGTAGCTGGGTGTGGTGGAGTTTGAGTTTTCTATAAGGGCCGGTGGACCTGTCATTTCATTAATTTGATCTAACCGGGTTTCAGAACCAAATCTATAGGGCCTACATCTTTCTTGTCAGGCGTAAAGTTAGATAAAGTTTATCTAATGAAAAACTAACTTGGACAATCTTCTTACAACTAGCTCTGGAAGAGTGACTTACTAATATATATATTTTTTTTATAATTAATGTATACGATTGTATGTAGGGGGGGGGGGGGGGGCTAACTGGGGTGGGTGGGTGGCACAAGAATACCCCGTAGGGGCAAATGATTCCCCCCCCCCCCTTACACCGCAGATTACATGTCAATTGCCTGTTACGATTTGGATGGCGGATGTATGGATAACCCATACATGCACATCGACACAGGCAATTCACATGTAATCTGGCAGTACACAGGAATTCGGATATACTAAAAGAAGACTATTTTTCTTTGCACATAAAATGCGCCGGATTTGACAAGGTTACGATTAATACCATGCGTTACATTTAGGTATCGGCAACAGTTCGGGATTCCAATCGCGCTATATTGCAATATTTCGGCAAGTGTATTTCTGGGATGGAGGATGCTGTCCTTATCAGTATACATGATAGGTTATAGATGTACTTGGTGTTGGGTTATATGTTAACTTGCGATGTCATGACATTTCATCACTATTTGAGGCCTTTCGGAAGTTTGTATAACCAAATTCAGACATGGCAATGTTGTTAATAGGCTGTGTTATATTTGGTGTATGAACATATATACATACCTCTGTGAAAGTCCGGAATGACTATATCTGGGTAGTTATTACACTGGATTTCAACATCATGTGAATGATTACAAAGTGTTTCCGCAATAGGAGTAAAGGAACACTTATCTAAAATGCTGATCCAGAATTCACAATCCACAGCCATGTTCCAAATTATGCCAGTTCCTCGTTTGTATTTTTTATCTCCAACGGTTACTACAGAACTGAAATGTAGAATCAACGAACATCAAATTTTGTAAAAAAAAAAATAAAAATATAATCAATGCAATATTTGTAAACAGGTAATAATCTTCAACTTGATCCGCGTTGAAACTTCACAACGACTTAACAATAATATTAGCAAACATTTCTGCAAAAATGTCTTTCAACTATTATACTTTTCAATTTACCTTTAACGCGTAACAACACCTGTGTTAATACAAGGACAACACTGAGTAAGCTATGTAGTTCCACGTTTTATGAAGACCACACAATAATGGAGATTAACCAGAGAAAAACAATCGTTTCTATCCAGCTCTAAACTGTCCTGAAATAAGTCTTTGTGTAAGTCTTTGTGTAAATAGGCAGAGGAATCCCATCAAAAGTTAATAGGTCACGTGCGTCTCGTTATCTCCAATCAGAGTATCGCGTCCAAACTCTTTCATTGTGTTTTTGAAACTGATCTTTCATAGTTGTATTTTGTGCTGCTGTACGACTTGAAATTTGGGAATGCCCGGAAATGGAGTAAGTTACGTGAAATATCCCAGCTCACATGACGTGATTTACATGCCCTATATAAAAAACGGTTGAAGGTTGACCAATGGTTCAGTGTTTCGCGGCTTTCTCGTTAATTTTAATCAAGTGCCTACAGAGTATTATTGAATTGATATTAACTTATCAAAGATGTAGAAGTCTGACTTTGTAATCGTGTGAATCGATATTTTACAAATATCACAGACTCTATACGTTTGCCACAAATAGTCATTGCTCAGAACATTAGCTATAACACATCCATGCAGGTCAGACTGGTCATCCCTTTTCAAGTATAATCAACGTGCAACATGCATTTGTCTTGAGGTACAATTCTATTGAACATACGTCGGTAAGTCAAGCTGTCGACAGGCAGCTCTTCCGTGATCTTTGGTGAAGTTCCTATCACAGATCGTACCCCACTCTCCATAAAGCATCATCTCCAGTCGTCCAGAGCTATTGTTTGGCCCATCCACCAGTCTCAATGAATAGTCAGGGGTTGACTGTGGGGGGCCTATCAGAAGTAAAGATCAACGTAAATAACTTCCTAAAATTGTTTTATGTCATCACACTGCCACGAGAAGGTGCAAAGAATTGCCCAAGCTAGGCGTCAAAAGTTCGATGGTTTGCGATAACTCATCTGGGACGAGAATTATTGTATCCTGTATGAAAGGTCGCCTAGTTTTCAACGGAACATCGTTTAAACGCAAACACCTTGCAAAACATGAAAACACTTAGAAAAACTTTTACTGATACTTAAGTTTAACGCAGGCAATATGGGGGGAAATTTGATAATATAGTTTTACCACAATATACAGCTGTTGGTTTGGTATACTCTCGCACACAAGTATTGTCGCCAATGTAGGTATGCTGGCAATCCAGAGGCGAGGTCTCCAGTCCCGTGCAGTTTAAGTAGTCCAGCCATAGTGTTGTAGATTTATATTGAAATAGACTCGTCTGCTCTAACATTCGAGCACCATCTCTTAAAGAAAGAGTAAAATATAAAAGCCATAAACTTGTCTGCTCTAACAATCGAGCACCATCTCTTAAAGGAAGAGTAAAATATACAAACCGTCATCTGCAATTTCGTTATCTTTTCACTGGAGGAAAATTAACTTTCCAACATTATGGAAACGTTTCTCATCTTGGTTGTGCTAGTGTCAATTATTGTTGGAATAGACCGCCGTTATATAAGTGAAATACCCGTAAGCACGGCGTAAAACACCAATCAATTAATCAATCAATCAATCGTTATCTCTTTGTAAAACTTTAACATTATCGAACATGTTTGGTGTTAGTTGCTAATATAATACATTTGACATAATAGACTCTTTGTATATCCATTGTACATATCTCACTCACGGCCTTCTTAAGGAACTTAAACACCAGTGTTATATCAAGTGATGCCTGATTCAACTTACAGGAAACAAGTGCTTCTTTTAATTAAGCTATAATATATTAGGTATTTTAATGCTAATGTGCAGACGTAAGGGCTGGTCTTTCGAAGGAACCCTTACCTCTGTGAAACTTCCTGACCGAGCTTTGAGCCTCAAATGTGTTCTTTACATATTGTATAAAATTTACCATAAAAAAATCTGGTGAGCTCACGTTTGCATATCCAGACTTCTGCATAGGACTTTTGGATCTACATTTTGGAATATGAAATCTCGACAAATCGTCCCCCATACTCCGTTAAGTGACATCTCGTATACTCCAACATATGGGAATAGACCATGTGACAGACGATACTCTATCGAAGATTCGTCTGAAAATCAACAGTGGATAAATGACAATGTATATGTATAAGTTATAGTGGAAGGTCCATTACATACCGATCATATTCAATAATATTCCGAATGTTAATCGTTCCTAAGATAGGAGACATATCAATTTCGGCAGCAACTGATAAACTAGATTTATAAATGGTAACCATTTAGTGATACGAGCAGCGATCTACTGCGGCTTGTTGCCCTGATTAACACATACTAAGCTCCTCGCACTTTATGAAGACATCATCATTGTGGTTACAGTCTACATCACCCCAGTTGTCATGGGTACAGTTCTTCCACGGTGTTGATGTAGAATCACACCTTAATTTATCCAGCCATATTAGACCATTGTATTCGGCAGAGTTCGATGGAAAGTAGACAGACGCCAGTGTACTGCAAATAAATAAACAATGTATTCTGGCGAATTTGATTACAAATTTTAATTCAATGAAATTATACATTTAAGTAGTCAATAACAATTAAGCAAATCAGTTCAATAACATAACACAACTCTATGGATTTCAACTTTATTATGGAGCAACGTTTTAGTGCAGGTAATACACCTTTCTCAACCTTTTTCATCAAGCTTGAGAAAGGGTCTAGTGTCGCACTGAAACGTTGCTCCATAATACATGTAGAAGTTGAAATGCGTAGAATTGTGTCATGTTACTGCTACAGCATCTAAATGTCAACATGGAGACGAGGCAATTGGGAATATCAACACCATAAACAACCTAACATATCCAGTCCTCCAACGATCTCACCTTCCTCTTGAGAAGCAAGATAAAATTTTAGAAACTTCCTTACATCGTCTAGTCAAGGAAAGAATTATTAATCAGATAAACAACAAAGCCATACTGTCAAAAATATAACCTAGATCAAGACTGGAGGAAAATCTACTAAAGAATTTTCAACCCATACAAAACAAAAGCAACTCTGAACTAGACCAAAAAAAAACCCAAGGCCGAGCACTGTGGTAAACTCCACGGATCGGAAGATCTGCAAACAAACAAATACCAAACCGAACCACAATAGCACACTGAACCAAACGAAGACATTTATAAATTTAAACTCTTTCTAACTTACACAGAACCAGACCTATCTACTTTCCAAGGGACACAACTTTGTGCCTGTATTACCCAGCAAAAATAACAACGATTGTAATATAGCCAACAGAGAATGAGGACTTCAACAACTCCTACCAGGTGGCAAGATAGACTATTTACGTCACCAAATTGTCTCAATCCTCAAGACTGCCAAACCTTTAAAAACCCAACTTAACGAAGCGGGAGCGCTCAGCAATCAAGACACTCAAACAAAAACCTGATATAGCTATTGTCCCTGCCGACAAACTTAAAGCCATTTATATCATTAAGTTTGAAAAAGGTGATGGGTACTGTACTGATATGTTGCTCCATAATAAATATATAGATTGAAATCCATAAAATTGTGTTATGTAACTGCTACAGCTTCTAAATGCCACTGAAGCACGTTACATTATTCCATAATTACGTGTCGTTAATATGTGATAACATGAATGCTATGTCTTCTGGTTGAATTCCGTAGCAGAAATTTGCTATCAACGTACATAGCTTATGTCTCCAGTTTAATACATATTTTGAAATGCATTTCGGCAGATAGTTATCTTGAACATTCATGAAGAAATGCTAACAAGAAAAGAATCAAACAAGGTAATGTCATAGCGTTTAGATAATAAATGATTGGTGGATAGATCGATCAATTGATTGGTTGATCGATTGAATGATGGCTGATAGATTTTATGACTCCCGTTGTACCGAGGGATATTTCACTTACACGGCAAAGTTGAACATCGAATTCCCAACCCAAAATACACAATCTGACCTCAAACCAGAAAATAATCAAATTTATTTGACGTATCCATTTTTAACATCAATCCTCTTCTGTTGGGACGCACCTTGGTTTTCCCAGATGTTTACAAATGAGAGATGCTTCACGATTATTGAAATATCTATAAGACTGAAAGTCGTCAAGCTTCTTGGCACATATCGTTCCCCAGATTCCATTGTGACGAATTTCTAAGCGTCCATCGGTTTGCAATCGAACTTCTTCATCGCCCATATCTGACCCAAAAAGTAAAATAAAAATTAAATCTGGCAGATTAAAATATAAACAAAACGAGGAAGATATAATATCGATCACCCAACTCCCAGAGGTGCAGAATGAATACTTGCTTTTTAGCAGTTATCGTAATAACGATCTGTCAAGCTGCTAAAGACAAAAGGTTGTAATACCATTAATATTATTTTGAAAACACAGTATGTCTTCCCAACAACTCTCGAACTGTGATGTTTAGAGTAAGGAACCATATCACAAGATATAGCTGAATTAAAACTAACACAACAGTAGCCATTGGAACAATCGTCTTCGATTATGGCGTTTGAAGATGTGACCACGTGGATTGTCAATCAATAACATCGATCTAAATTTACTCAGAAAGCTTCAATTTAAATTAACATAACGCTGAAACGCTACTTTTAAAATCTCTTCGGCAAGGCTAGTATTACACAGGTTGACATATTCCTGGTTTTACAACAGAACCTTGCAGCCGTAGAAAGCAAAAATATCTTACCACACGCAACGACAAGACCTGTCTGCCAAGACGTCGCGGATGTGGAGATTAAAGCTGTCCCCTGGCATTTAAATATATCAGCCTCATCTCCATCACACTGAACATTTGGCAGCCACAGTGTTCTGTTCCATGCTGAGTGGCTGGCATACACGACATTTCTGAAATGCATAGAACTTGTGTGACTTGAGTTAAACAATCACTAGAGGACACTTTGGGGAAAACTTGCATATATAGTACAACACAATGGGGCACCTCAGCTGTCACTTACTGCTGCAGTCTACAAACCATCTAAGCGATGACCAGCTAAAAATTGAACCGGTTAAGACCTAAAAGGAGTTTGAATTTACAGCCAACAGATCCACTTCACGGTTCCATCATTTCGCAATAGATATAGCGCCACATTAAGAACATGGTTTCTCTGATACATTTCACAATAAATATAGCGCCACATTAAGAACATGGTTTCTCTTATACATTTCACAATAGATATAGCGCCACATTAAGAACAGGGTTTCTCTGATACATTTCACAATAGATAAAGCGCCACATTAAGAACATGGTTTCTCTTATACATTTCACAATAGATATAGCGCCACATTAAGAACAAGGTTTCTCTGATACATTACCTCCCGTGGAACAACATTTTTTGAAACCTTCAGATCACCATTTTTCAGACAAAATCACGTCATAGCCGTTTGAAACAAATGTTCTTATCACCAATACAATGTTGAATAGTACAGAAACAAATCAGTTTGTTTTGGGTTGAGGATGAGAATATATTTGAACGGCATCTTATCAAAAATATTTATGTTCCATTTATTTGTCATTTTGTAAGGCTACGACGATTCCCTCTGTAATGTCGGGTTGGCTTAGACTACCTCAAGCTAAACAAGTTAAACAGTCTGTACAGACTCGCTCGGTGTGGAGAAATCTGCTTACAGCACTCCGAGGGGCATTCAGAGAGAAGCGGTTATGCAAAACGCCAATCGAAGTCTTATTTTAAGGAATGGAATGATGTTAGTGTTTTTCTTACGTGGACATGTTGAGAGATCTGCAGATGACGGTAGCCACATTCTGGGATGAGGAGGATGGACTAACCCCGATGCCGTGCCACGAGTTGTTGTGGTAAACCTGTACTTCTCCTCTCATATAACCAACCAGGCGTAGCTTTCCTTCGTGGGCTGAAAAAAGGTCATACCTAATCATATAGCAAACATATTTCATATTCATACTTATATAGCGACAATATAAGTCCTGGAAGCTTTTGGGGATCTGATGTCCATACACTTAAGAAGCATTTCGAGGGGTTGGTGTTTTAAAGCGAAAGATTTTTCCATTGCTTCCATTTGCCCCTCCCCCCAGTTTGCCCCCTCCAATGAAAACAAGCATACATTACTATATATTAATTATAAAAAAAAGTTAAGTCACTTTATTAGAGTTAGTTGTAAATACATTGTCTAAGTTAGTTTTTCATTCTGATAAAATTTTATCTAACTTCACTTCAAATTGGTTCTGAAAAACGGTCCAGTCACTTGAATTCCCATGTAGTTGTTTTCATTTGACTCTGAATCGCATCGGCGCCTATAGAAAACTCCACCACACCCAACCACGATTATTCACAGCGTCTGTGATCAGCAAGCTGATAGAAACAGTACAAATAAACTGATCTGGTGAAAAGAGCTCTCAGATAAGCAACATCGCCCCCTGGCGAGCTAAAACTCAGATTTTCTCAACACTATGCAATAAGCAGGACTTTACCTAAAATATAAGATAATTACTAGAAGTGTGAAACAGCAAATTCTAGGGAACCGTAAAAGGGCCATGGGACATTTTTGTTCTACAATAAACTCGTTATAGCGACTTACAAGTAGTTATAACAAGATAATAAGCGTTATACCGACTTATTAGCTCGTTATAACCACTAAGTAACTCGCTATATTTCTCTAAGTGCAATAACGACAAGACTCAATAAATTAGTTGACCGAATAGAATAGTCCTTGAACTAGTAAACGGAGCCTTTTTTGCATAGAACGAGCCCGGTGGATTTTTTTTGTCTATCCCACCTTGTAAAATACAACTTTCAGGACGAACTTCTAAATGAGACATCGTTTACTAGATCGCATGGGAAAACTAAATTATAGGCTCCAATTCAACTGTTGGAATTAGAATTTCGAATTATTTTTTTCACCAACATATAGTTTGAATAACTAACTTTTAATCCAAGCGATAACAAAAAAGTGGTTCATTTTGAGCCCAAGGGGTCCAGCAAGACCTTAATTGTGGCCAAATTTATTTTTTCCGTTTCCCTTTATGGCTCAGTACTATTAAGTAGTGTAGACGGCATTGTTTCTAAAACGTTCACATTCAACTTTACAGAGTTTACCATGTGGCAAACTGGCGAACTGGAGATAATCCAGCATTGAACTGAACTTTCGCTGCAAGCCACTCAATTTGATCTGGTTTGACCTTGCAATGAGAGCGAAATGCGCACGGAATCATGGGAGTATCTGGGACAAATATATAGGTCATTGGACAAAACAAACACGTTGGCGACTATTATGGATTTAACCGATGTAATGAAAAGGGTGAAAGAGATGCAGGCGTATGAAATCCATATGGATGGATTGTACATAAAGAAGTAATCCGTGCGAAATAATTAACATTATAGAAAGGAGATAAGATGAATAGATCCAACAGAAGACTTGAGAAATTACGTATTAGTCCATATATACGTATACATCCAAACCCTGATTTTCATAAGCCCATACGATTTTCCCATAATTCAAGAGTGATCCATTGGCCGAATTGGTAATCGAAAATTACATATCTCTTACGAATAACCTACTGCGCACATCATACAGTCGACGTCACACTATCTTTTATAACATGGGCGAGGAAAACAATGCCGTCCACACTACTGAATATGCTGTTTCACACGTCTAGTTAATGCACTTCTGATAATACATATGTTGAATTCTTTTCAGATATGTGAAATTCTTTTTTACATATGTGAAATTCTTTTTTACATTTGTAAATAAATGACTTCATTTTACATATGTGAAAACGATTTCAATAAATGTGAAACAGAATTTCACATATGTGTAAAAGAATTTCACATTTGTGTAAAAGAATTTCATATATGTGAAATAAATATTTATTTTACATATGTTGAAAAGAATTTCACTTATGTGAAAAACAATTCAACATAAGCGAAAAGCAATTCGAAATATGCAAAATAAACGTTTATTTTACAGATGTGGAAATTTTTTTCACTGATGTAAAATAAAAAGGTGAGTGGAACTCCTTTGTAGATATGTAAAATAAAAGCATCCAAGACATCACTTACAGACTTCTCCCCCATAACCTCTATTGTTTTGAAAATATAGATAATTTTATATATAGGGTCAAAAAGCCGAACATGGGGTATACTGACCTGTTTTACATGATAGGCCGACATACTTATTGTTACTGCAACCTTTTCCGAATTGTACCATTGGGCATTCTGTTATGGTGGATTCATTCCCGTTGCAATAAATGGCCTTTGTAGCGGGGGCTATATCTCCTCCAAATGTCAATTCATTGTATGTTTGGGCATCCGTGCTGTGACAAGAAGAACAAAATATATCCCTACACGAAACCAATTTAACCAATTATCACCGACATAAAATACAGATTTTGACTTTGATTTTTGTACACGATGGAAGGAAAGGTAGAGGTGAAAATAGCAGCCACAAAGGAAGTAGTCAAAATAGAACTAATTTATTTCTATGGAGTTTTGGGTAGGTCAGTGTATGACAGTTAACTTGGTAGAGAACGGTCGTCATGGTTCACTCTTGTTGCGGATAATATTGTACCTGGAAATTTTGCTTGCGATCAGGACGTGTTACATTCGTGATCTATCTGTTATGTTTTGTTGTCACAACGGATTATTTTAGTGGCTTTTGACTCCACACTAATGAGGGAGAAATTTAAATTGTAGATAGCCGGAATGAAACGATGATAGACTGACCAGTAAGCACTAACCCTTATACATGTACGTGGTAAGCTTACCTGGGTAATTTTAACGATCTACATGCCACTTCAGCTATTTGAGAGACCGATACACATACTCCACCCCACTGACCGTCAACCTTTACCTCAAGTAGCCCAATGTCGCCAGGAAGCTTATAGGTGAGACGATACTCCGGAGCTTTAGTATAACAAAATATACATTTGCATCATCATAATTACTCTTGTAATGACTGGTGTTCAATTAAGATCAAAATATTTAAGTTAAATCAGTAAAGATTGCAGCTAATTAACGAGAATTCAGCTTACCTGTATCAGTACAGAGAACGGCTCCCAAAAATGAACGTCTGAAGTTAAAACCCTGACAAAATGTTCCATTTGGTACCGTGTGAACCTGACAAGTTGAGGTTGCGTCTGCAGGACAGTCTAATGTCATCATAACCGCTTTTGTGTCTTTGTTACTATCATAATACTTCTCGTCGTATAAGGCAACTGCTTCTGAACTGTAAAAACCCAAGCAGATTCTAAGTACAGTTTTGATTAATAAATTGAAGACATCAGCGTCTAAATAACCCGACTGGCCACAAACAAATCTTTCAGATGATTTTTAAATTCCAATACGCTTTTTAAAGAACATTCTTTGCATAAAATGTTTCGTTTAATGATATATATAGATGGATTAAAATATTAAAGGGACAGAATTCCTCCGTCAACAACATTGGGCGTGATTTGTTTAATAACAACTGTCGGGTGTGAAAAACTCAAATGCAAAACACATGTGTATACCTTGTAATATAGACGATGCAAACTGCAGTGAAGAAATTGTCAAACTTTGGAGAAAAAAAATATGAAAATATTCTTAACTGTGTTACCAATGTGGAAAGCAAGAGATTTGTAGAGAATAGCATCCATAGTTGATACCTTGTCTGTGATCTTGTAATAAACATTGATACCCTGGTGGACATTGTATCAAATCTAAAGAAAAATAAATCGCCAGGCCCAGACGTAATATCTGCTGAAGCTCCAATGTCTTCCTTGTATCATCTAGTTTTATGTATAAATGCTTTATTTGTTCGCTTTTGTTTGCCTAGGAATTTAATATCCGTGGTGCTAACCTCAGTGGTCAAGTCGGGTGATATCGCCAGCTCTGATAATTACAGCCTTAGCTACTGTTTTATCTAAAATCATTGAGAAAATTGTTTTACTTAAATGTGAAGTTTGTTTATATACTTCTGCCTATCAGTTTGGCTTTAAATCAGGTTCCACCAATGTATGTATGCCCTTAAAGAAGTCATTAACCATTATTGCTCACAGGGTGGCCTTACATTTGTATGTTTTCTTATGCTTCAAAAGCATTCGATCGGGTCAGTCACTGGGCCCTTCTAGAGAAACTGATCAGACTGATTGTATATTGTCAAACTTTTATATGTCTGGTGTCGTGGACAGTCATTCATTGTTAAATGGGGCGCCTTTCTCTCAACGCCATTTGGTGTAAATAAGGGAGTAAGACAAGGTGGAATACTTTCCCCTTCTCTGTTCTCAATATATGTTCATGATCTCGATGTATTATTAACTAAAGCTACAGCTGGATGCAATATCGGTGTTGTCTTCATAAATCATCTTATCTATGCAGATGACCTCTGTTTGATCTGCCCTTCTGCTAGGTCACTACAATTCCTCCTGGATATATGTACCTCGTATGCTACTCAGCATGACATTGTGTTCAACGCTAA
>JAQQZZ010004170.1:0-11869 GCA_030265115.1 Mopalia vespertina
TTTCCATTTTTCTTTTTCTACATTGATCCATTTCTTCTGGCTTGTAGGTTCTATGTGTTTTGGTAATAATGAGCCATTTAAAGCTTTACATCCTGTTTTGTATTTTAGTTTCTTTGGTAGATAAAGGTCCGTTTTGACAATAGATTATTTGATTTGACTAGATGAACGAAGGTACGCTTTTATCACACAGCAAATGCCGAAATAATCGACAAAAGTTGTCTTTATATTGTAAATATCAACAAAAGTATTATATTTCACCAAATTCCCATGACAATCTAAAAGGTCTCTAATGAAATAAACACGTTTATCAAACCATTCCTTGTAAAATAAGATATTCCATATTACCTTAACTAGTTTTCGTGTCGAACTAGCTGACATCAAAACACGCATTCGACTGACATGCACTCTGAAATGTGCCATTTGCCGAATTGAATCTCTCAAGCATCTTCTTCACAAGACGCAGAGGCGTTGTGTTTTAAGTATATTGTTTATTTTATAGGCCTTATTGATTTGTTTGTTTGTTTTTAATTTCACTTAAGGTTTTTTCGCTCACATGACGGTGTACCAGCCCAATGGGTGAACAAAATCACCCTCAACAACACTGGCAACAAACAAAGACAAGACAGGAAAAGATAGGGCAACCAGAGGACGTAATACGACATCATTTACATATACTTACGTATTGCCCTTTAAGCCCCCAGAGCACAAGGGCAACAGGAAGCTCCCCCCAACCTTCGGCTAGGCCTTATTGCGAATCGCAAAAGATACTTTGATACTATTATAAAACCATATTACAAAAATGTATGCATCCGCATATTTATTATTAAGGTAGTAACGTCGGTATATCTTCTATACAGAAGATCGTTTATGTTTGCCTTATTCAACTAAATTAACATATTTCCCAGCAAGGGACACAATATTGGCGTACAAAAAGTATTCTGCTATGGACGGAAAACTTTGTAAACCACTGATGAACAGAATTTCAAATGTCATATAAGTATCTATCTTGTGCCATTCCAAGGGTTTGATTTGGGTTTCGTGTTTAAATTCTTAATCGACATAGGTATAGATATATATCGCCCGACAGACACGCTTCGAGCACGCGAACCTTACAATGGCCTTGTCAAAAAGATAAGTTTGGCCTATGGGCAAATGAAGCCAACATAGCACCTGCATCTCATCATAGTTAAGCTCAATGAAAGACTTCATTTTTTAATTTGTAAAGTAACAAATTTACGATGATTGCAGTAATATGGTTACTCACGCCATCGTGGATTATGTGGGCGATGAAGTTTTTGAACAATATAGTACCTTGTTAGCCTACATTCTCGTTCGTTAACAGACATCTGAACATCATTGATCGATTGAATGTTTTATTTGAGTATTATGTCGAGCTGTTTAAACAGAATAGGTCACTGTGTGTCACTGGGTTAGTCGAAATCATTAAAAAATATATTCGAAAAGCAGTCAATCTTTTATTCGTTGTTTTTGTCATATTTTGTGCTTCTGTCTGCTGAATAGCCCTGTGCTAAATGTTTCTTATACTGCAAACCCGATAAATAATAAAGATTTTTAAGTTTAAGACAGTACATTCTCAACTGTAACATTTTAAATTTTTTTTAGCCGATAGCATGCCGTTTAAGAGAAAATAAGTTAGGGACTTTATTTCATCCCGTACGCGAACTCTTACTACAAGTTGTATTATCTGCGCTATACATTTTTTTTTACTCTTTCAAAACAAAATCGAACACAATGTGACGTAAATTTAGCGCAAGTGGTAAAGGCAATTTGATAGTTCAGATAATGATAATCTGAACTGTTAAATATTTGATACGCAAATTCACAGCCAATTAAGAGTAATATGTGATGTATATAGATAATTATATTAGATATAGATCAGGCAGATTTTGACATCCATCTTATCTGACAACAGGCATCGATCTCTATTTTGATGCCTTAGAACTCATTTTTGGTTTTGTTGACACAAGCCGAAATTGAAGGGCCTGGCATAATAACGGTGTCATATGTGAAGTCAGGTTTTAACAGTAAAATGTGTTTGTTTTGTTTGTTTGATTGGGGCTTAACGTAGTACTCAAGGGTATTTCACTTATATGACAACTGAATGCCAATTTCACACTTTCATAGATTAAATACCGTGGAGAAAAACGGGAGGAAACCTGGTAAAAACCACCCCGCGATTACAAGAACCCGTCCTGTTTGTCCACTTAGCTCATATGTATAGTATAACGACCCTTTGTCAGTATTTCACATAGAAAATAGTCCACTAAATTTCTTCAATCTGATCATGCAGGCGGTTAGAGGGAGCTGCCTGTTGCATGCCCTAGGCCTCTGATAGTAAAGGAGGCAACACTAAGCCGATCTGTAGTTGGGTCTTATGTTGCTCGTTGATATTCTCTTATCTTGTCTTTTATCTTGTTACTAGCATCAGGGACTCTTGCCATTTTCTGGTTGCCTAGCACTCTATCATTTGAGAGAAATAACCTTATGTTCAGTGTAAAACAATCAGTTCAGGACGAAATACCAATTAACTCTCCTGTATCGCGTTGTGGCAGTTTGATATGACATTAATCTACACGTAAGTGTGTTCTATGCCGTCAGACATACTATCATTAATCATCGGCTGTATACAAATGCTTTCTTTATAGACTCTGCAATGTCCGTTTTTTCGAGGATTGTCAGAACAGGGTTTGCTTTTTAAAATCCAAGTAACTTGCTCTATTAGCCGTTTCAACTCTAAATGTTCATACAGACTGTGATTGGTTCCCAGTTAAACTGTCGGCGACTAACAAAATCAAGGAAATCGCTCCTTGTGCTGCAAGCTTGCAACACAAACAACTGTAGTCGAAAACGCCCCAGATGTTCGAAATGTTCTGTTCTGGCCTTCCTCAGGAAACCCATCGCCTTTTATAAGCGGATAAAATCAAAAGGATTTGTATATATAATAACCGGTGATCAGCGAGCATGCGGGAGACATGACAGGGTTTGCGAAGGGTCACTGTCTCGCTGTACTAATAAAACGTCAGGTAACACAGTGAGTCAGCGAAAATGGTAAGTTTTGTCATTTTCACAATTTGAAACGCAGTTAGGTTTTGTCAGATACTTCATGCGACAAAATACCCAAGAAAGAGCTTATTTAGACTTTTGTTTTACCAAACTGGATAGAGCTGAGTGGAATTCTATTATGACGGCTATCAATGTAGTGGATTAGATAGAGCGTGATTACCAGCCTAGGCCCCAATAGTCGAGAGATCGAAGGCTCTTTTCGCCAGGTTGAATCTTGGTTGATTTGTTTGTTTGATTGGGGTTTAACGTCGTACTCAATGCTAATTCCGAAATATGACGACGGATTGTCCACTTCACACTGTTCCTTTCCTAATTACGGTGGGAAACCTCGTCAAAACCACCCCGGCGATTACCGGAGCCACATCGAGTGACTCACTCATCTACTATATATCTTGGTTGAACACTCAACAATATTTGACAATCCAAAGTACATATATAAGCAGAAAAAAGTCTAGATGTATCAATTAAATAAACGGATTTATTTGTCAGGTTTCGGAGTGTTTACATCCTTTATCAAAACTTTCTGCAAATGATTTGTTAAATTAATTATACAGTACAATTGTTTGTTTGTTCCGAAATAGTTACTGTATATTTGAAAACACTACATCTCAGAGAAAACGGTCGATAGCTTTAAAAATATAAACGGTTTCATAAATCCCGCCGCTTATGGTATCAAGGGCAAATGAGGAAATACAACATTGCAAGTTTGTAGAAAGATTGGGAATTAATTCAATAAAAATAATTGTCTATGAATACGCAGGTGATTTATTGATTGGTGTTTTACGCGGTGCTTAAGGGTATTTCACTTACATGACGGCAGTGTGTTCCAGCAATAATTGACACTAGCATAACCATCAAATGTGAGATGTTTTGATGTCGTTGGAAAGTAAACTTTCCTCCAGTGCTCAGTTAAGACAGCATGGCTATACTCTTCAAAGAAACCATCTTGTCTTTGTTTGTTGCCAGTGGTGTCGAGGGTGGTTTCCTCCACCCAATGGGCTGGCACGTCGTCATATAAGTGAAATACCCTTGAGTACGACGACGTTAAACCCCAATCAAACAATACAAAAAACAATCAAAGAAACTGGCCTACGTCTGAGGGCACTATGCACAAGAAACGTATAACATAAGGTAAATAAATGGTTAACAACTTCTGTTTATGAATGGTGCGACGTTTCGACGTAGATGCACTGTCGTTGTCAAGAATTGTGACCAATGTACAACTGGTAAGAGCATTATACATTGACCATTATGCCTGACAACGACAGTAGCATATATGTCAAAACGTCGTTATGTTATTATTCATAAGTATACCGTACGTTACCAGTTATGACCAGCTTCTAATGCCACTTAAACAAGTTGTACCCAAGAAAGTTTTACGGATATTTGCATCCAGACACCTGTAAAAGGATGAAATATGTTTTGTGTCGTTTAGATGGTAAGCATCAACAGTAGTTTCGTTAATTTTGACAACATTTTTCTTTCCAGATCAGAGTCCAGTCCAGACAGCTTGAGGAACCGAACAGAACCAAAGCCACGATTTACAGAGTTTGGCCCCAATTTGGCAGCCTTTAAATAGCGGTAGCCTATTACCTGAAATAGAATAAGTCCAAATCAATTGTTATCCCTAGCAAATCAAAAATTCCGCTTATCATGGCTTTCGAAAGGGCACAATATATTTCAGCTTGTTTCAAACTCATCAGTGGGCCCCCAAACTTATAGAAATGTTGACATCTTTCAGTATCCAATATATCCAGTGGGCCCCCAGATACCCGTGGGCCCTAGGCCAATTGCCTACTATTGGTAAATCCGGCTGTGTTTACGCATACACGTCCATACTGATTTCATTCTAAGCATGTGCTTTGATATTATTGTAATCCAAAGAATATATTTTAATGTCCCTCTATTACCCACAGTCATAAACATTTCTGTTTATTTGGTTGAAAGGCATTTTGGTACACAACTCGCACCATGTAGCCTCTTTAATGTTTCACCAGGCTGACAGTTTGCTTTTTGGAAACACCTGCAATTGTTGTAGCCTATAGGTATATGTTCGACGGATCCCTCTGCCACCTGTACACCTCACCTGAATGCAGATATTTCTCACATTCGTGTTAGCTTTTTTGACACTTATAGATTTTCGATTTGATAACGCTAATTACCTAAATTATGACGGATGTTTTTATTTTCACGTTTAAATGTCATTCACTATTTGGACAACTGTAATAAAATTAAGCTTTATAACTCCAAGTAACTTATGTATTTACTTATGTGTGTATATGTGCGTTTCTTTGTAATACTTAACAAAGATAAATTTTTAACTATTAAACAAAAAAGTTGCATTTCCATGCGCAAAATATGAACAATGGATTAAAATTAATTAATACTGTTTATTGAATGAGGATTACACTTGTTAGTTTTTAAAAGGCCTTAAATTATACAATAAAAGCAATTTGTTTCCTAATGTATTTACTTTTAAGTAATGACTTTACTAAACTTTTTCCCGACAATAATTTATACAAAACTTACGTGTCATAATTTTGGTTCATTTCCACTATTCAATACATATTTTTACACGTTAAACTGACTTTGTGCTCTGTGCCTCTTTCACAAGCATTTAGAAGATGTTTGAACTATTAAGAAATTACCTGTTTATGGATGACAGCTTCTATTTATTGTAAAACAACGTTTCTGAACAGAAACGTAATGTGGCATATCTGTATCTGTACGGTGCTAATATCTGTACCGAAACGTTGCTTACAATCAATAGAAGTTGTGATCCATAAACAAT
The DNA here is from genome assembly GCA_030265115.1 of Mopalia vespertina. Lineage (NCBI taxonomy): Eukaryota > Metazoa > Mollusca > Polyplacophora > Chitonida > Mopaliidae > Mopalia > Mopalia vespertina. The sequence continues at coordinate 5,876 of JAQQZZ010004170.1, forward strand.
TATTTCCTTTTTATGTCATCTTTGCAGAAATCAAAGACAGGTCGTATAGAGAACCGGAAACTCTCCTCACTGAGGTTTAAAGAGATATATTCCTCAGATGCCTAATGTAGTATATGCGAGACCCCATGATCCAATATTCACCGGATTTAAGTTGCATTTACTAAACTGAAACAAACGTATTTTGTATGTCCAATCTACTTTGTGTTATTTACTTATAAATATAAATAAATAATTTTACTAAAACTATCTGCTCGACGAATATTGTCTTTCTCATATTGTCATTTAAAATATTGCTACGTGTAATTTCTAGCTTGGGTGGCAGTAGTATTGTTATTATGCTTGACATCAACAGACGCACATGTAGATGTCGACATGTCCAACTGTTGATAAACATAAGTTGTTATCCATACATTAAACATATATATGCTTCATGTTATTAGTTACGCGAATTTTTAAAATAAATATTAGATCACTTACAGTGCGGCGGGCATGCTGTTGACAGGGAGCTTTCTGTTGCCCTTGGGTACCCAGAGCTAAGGGTCAACATGTAGCTGATATGATTGTGATGTTTTGGTAATGTGTCCTGCGACTGTCCTGTGATTGTCCTGTATTTGTCGTCCTTGGCCTTGTTTGTTATCCGTGGCATCTAGGGCTATTTCCTTTGTCCATTGGTCTGGCACGCCGTCATATGAGTGCAAAAACCCTAAGTATATCGCTAAACCCAATCAAACAAACAATCAAACTTAGTATGCGAATATTTCAAAATGAAAGTAGTTGCCCATTCCTTTTTATAAATAAAGATTAACTGTTTTTTTAAATTATTTAAGTTGATCCATTCGCGTTAATAACTCCTTTCGTGTACCTTTGCCTTCTAGGTCTCTGTCGACAGCTTAATGTAGAAACCATTTTTGATACAGGTAATTAGTTTCATTTCTTGTTCACATCTTTAATGTCTACAAGAATCTGTGAGTATTGTTAGTTACAGGGAGAAATAAGTGTGTGGATAGGCTGTTAACAGCTGTTAACAGATGTTATGACATAGCTTTCATAATGCGTAAGAGCCAATTTGGTAACTCGATGGTACGAACTTCCGGGTACAGTCTTTCAGAGCCATATTTTGTGCTGCTGTTGGGTGCAGCTGTCAGACGAAATGATTTTGGCGAATATTAATCGAATAGTATACAATGGTATCGCCAGGGACGATGTGGCATAAAACGGCCATCATACATGCTTAGTTGAGTTACCAAATTGGCGCGAACGTGATTATGAAAGATATCCTGATATTCAAACAGATTGCTCTGTACAGTACAGATGTGCTGTACTCGTTCTCTCTTGAATGTTTGTTTTTGGTTCATATCCACAATACACAGGTATTGTGTAAATCAATCTTATTTTTACGGCACTTATATTTTGCCATCATCAGGAATGTATTTGGTTGTTTGTTTGTTTGAGTGAGTGGCGTCTCCATTCTATCGAATGATATGCGCAATGTATTGGGGATACGTTTTCTTTCTTTATATACAGCACAAGTCGATTACACAATATGTATATTTAAACCACAACTCACAAGGTATGGGTGAATTTTGGACATTAGGGGTTGGGTACATATATAAATATCCGATCTAACCAGTAGATTGAGTCCACCCAAAAATGACCAGTACTTTTAAATTACCCAAAAATCACCAGTAATTTGAGTCTACCCAGCAATCACCATGATTTGAGTCTACTCAGTACTCACTCGAAATTTGAGTGAATCCAGATCTAATCAATAATTTGAGTCTAGCCAGTACTCACCAGTAATTTGAGTCTACCCAAAAATCACAAGTAATTTGAGTCTACCCAGTACTGACTCGTAATTTGAATTTCTACCCAGTACTCACTCGTATTTAGAATCGACCAAGTACTGATTCGTATTTGAGTCTACCCAATTTTACTCTACTAAGATGCCATTCGTAATTTTACTCTAAAAAATCAGATGCCACTCGTACTTTTACTTTACTCAGATGCCACTCGTACTTTTACTTTACTCAGATACCACTGGTAATTTTACTCTACTCAGATGCCATTTGTAATTTTACTCTACTCAGATGCCACTCGTAATTTTACTATACTCAGATGCGACTCGTAATTTTACTCTACTCAGATGCCACTCGTACTTTTACTCTACTCAGATGCCACTCGTACTTTTACTTTACTCAGATGCCACTCGTAATTTTACTCTACTCAGATGCCATTCGTAAGTTTACTCTACTCAGGTGCCACTCCTAATTTTACTCTACTCAGATGCAACTCGTAATTTTACTCTACTCAGATGCCACTCGTACGTTTTACTCTACTCAGATGCCACTCGTACGTTTACTCTACTCAGATGCCACTCCTAATTTTACTCTACTCAGATGCAACTCGTTATTTTACTATACTCATATGCCACTCGTAATTTTACTCTACTCAGATGCCACTCGTACGTTTACTCTACTCATATGCCACTCGTAATTTTACTCTAGTCAGATGCCACTCGTTATTTTACTGTACTCAGATGCCATTCGTAATTTTACTCTACTCAGATGCCACTCGTAATTTGATTTTACCCAGATCCTATCCGTTACTTGAGTAAATATACCTCATTCATAATTTGAGTCCGCCCAGATCTGACCTGTAATTTGAGTTTAACGAAAATACTGATAGCAATTTTGGTGTACTCAGATCTCATTCGTAATTGGTGGTGCCCGTTGCTCTGGTGGTCTCTAATTAAGAGACGGTAAGATCTCGATACGTTGTTGGGCTTTTTTACTGTTGGGATTATCCGTCATTCTTTAACCCCGTGACAGCTAGGGTATCTCGGCATATGAGTGAAATAACCTAAAATATGTCGTACAAACCTTATCAAGCAAAACCAATGAAATTCCATGTTATCAATGTTTCTTTATCGAATTATCTTATATATAATGAAGTTAAATTTTTTGTTTTGCCCTACTTTAATTTTATTGACTCCTTGTCGATTAACCAACTGTACCTACTAAACGTCAAATTAATTTCATGAAATAATTTTGGAATGTGAGTCTATACTCAGAACACATATTACATCTGTCGCTATTTTATTAAATTTCTTATTTTATGACAAATGTACGTTTAAGCCTCAGAACAAATGTTTTAGTGTTATGCATGAAAACACCGTTATGTAAGATTTACATTCTTCAGGTAAAATCTACCCCCATCTTGATATTAATTATTTTATAGGTATGTCTATTCCACGCGAACACAATTCATCATTTGGCGCATGTATCGTTGAATAGATGACCGTATAGATATAGCTGGATACGCATGACTACGTCTTCACATCCCCACTAGTTCCGCGCTCTGTTTCACAACACTTCTCTATGAACGTCTAGCCTCCTTAATATAAAAAACAAACAGTGGCTCATTATCAATACAGTTCTGACGAGATAATAAGAGCAGTAATTATTTGACAAATTAGCCAGAACTAAAAGAAGTCCCTGTATATCAAAGTGATATTATTTTTCACCACACTGGACCATGGGAAAAATGCGATACGGACGTTTTCACCAGAAAAGCATAAATTAGTCCCTTGTTAATCCATGTGACAAGTTTAATACTGATTAGAGATATATTCAAACAGTATCGAGTCTCCCACGATAATAAGTTAATGCGCTTCTCATCAGTGAGCTATTTATGTTACACGCTTCACGGTTTGCATTGAGTGTTTGCGTACAGCAGATAATCCTTAGAATTTTAGACTTCTTTGAAAACAGAAAATTTAGTCTACAACGAGTGACCGTGTCAAGTTTTAAATGTAAAATGTAAGTAAAGCCTTATATAATTAAAACAGATTAAAAATATCATTTTGCGTAATGTATTTTAATTTAAAATACTAAACCTTTGCTGGCCGTAAAATATTTAAAAACAAAAACCCGTAAGTTTTCGGATTTGGGGTAGTTTCCACGGTTCGAGATAGATATGAAATATATATATATATTTTTTTATATATTTGTTCTAATGGTGTCCTTATTTTGTAGAATTATAGCATCAACCCCGTAATAGCAACATTGAACATGTATTTCTATGGTGGATTTTTCATGCCATATTGATTATTTGCATATTTGATCAATACCTGGCCATAGCGGAGATTACAATTCACAAGCGTCATATTTACGAAATAATGTAAAGGTATTTATGCATTTTGCTGAATTACTCAAACTGACACCTATGGTCAATTAGTAAAATAGCCATATACTGCCACTCTAAAAACATGTTTTTCTATCAATGCCAAGCGATGGTCATTTATGAAAACATATAATTTGTAGCAAAAATTAAACTGCCAAAATTTGAAAGACAGGTGTTGAGGTAAACGTCTATATTTAATTTCTTACTCAATTAAGTTGTAGTTGTCGTTTGGTGACAGCCCAACTTGTTGAATCAGTTTTAATGTTGACACTACGCTGTTTTGCACACCTGTTCAAATTTTGCATTATCTTTTTTTTAGTTACTTTAGCCCCGGGGTAACACAACGATCTCTCGCAAGTGCATACATTAACAGCCCTCTGTAGTCTGATTTTCAAATTAAACTGTAATTGAACTTTTAAACTTAATAGGTTATGTGTTATATGTTTTGACTCACGTTTGTGTCTAACTCAACAATACTTGTTTTAAAAGTTGACTTCTTTAGACAAAAATTTGCATGTCTCCACCAGGGTCGAACCCGAGACCTTTGCTTGACAGGGTTAATATGACACTGACTGACGTATAGAGGCTCAAGAGATAATACCATAGGAACCGTCATCAAATTAGACAGAACCAATCTGTCTCTCTAGTAGCTTAAATAAGAACTAAATTCTCCTCATAAAAATGTTTGATAAATGGAGCCAGATTTTCAGATTTAATGCGGATTAACACAAAATAATAAAACATACATACACAACAATTGTAGGCAATATCTAAATAACATTCTCGCTACATTAGCTTCGTCTGTAGACAAAAAATCTCTCAAGTAAATTATATCTGCATTGGTCATTACCCAAACTAGTAGACGTATAAACACTCGTCGAAAGTTTAATAACAAGTTATTAATTTTCATTATGTTCTCATATTACGTTTTATAATATATTTATTAAGTAATGTAGTGAGGGTCTAAGATAATTGAAGATCTGACTCTCGAGTTGTTATGGGTAACCTACAGACAATTAAAAAAAGGGCAATAACCCTTTACAAGGCAGAAGAGCAGAGCAAATAAACATGTAGCATATACGGACGTTCAGACATAGGATTACAAACAAACCACGCCAAAAGGGGAATATATAAGAAATAGAGAATGTGTCGTGTATATAAATTTCGTCAAATTTAATTAAAAAATGTGGCTTTTAAAATTCTGAAAGAATTGCAAAAAATTAGAAAAAAAATGAATAAAAAAATTCCCGGTTTAAGTTGATAATTCATTGACTCTCTTTACTGGTGAGACAACTAAATTAACAGAATTAATATGGGGCATCTGAAGCTTTTAATATTTATGTACTCTATGAGGTTGAGTGAGTCAGCCCAGACAAACAGGGTTCCTGTGGTTTTATTCAATTCATAAAGTAAACAATTTTAAGACGTATTTTCGAAGACGGTCGAAATATATGATTATTATTTATGGATTATATCTTCTATCAATATTTGGAATTTGGGTTTTCAGCGTCCAAATAACTCGTTTAGTGTTATGTATTAAAACACCGTCATATATGTGTTTCATATTTTAAATATTTTAGCACTCACGCACTCGTGATGCAGCATTTGCTAAAAAATCTAATGTGTAATGCGTACATATCAGTTTGTCTTATCATATGCGTGTAACAAATACACCATTTGTAAATATTGATTATATAACCCAGGTACGGCTTAACTTTTGATGAATATATAAATAGTATACATAAATCATTGTGTACTGTTGAATTTGCCTTGTTTGTTATTTTCACCTTTCATTGATGCGGGTAGTAAGGG
>JAQQZZ010004181.1:0-11869 GCA_030265115.1 Mopalia vespertina
TGAAGGTAAGAATTACTATACATTGGCTATTTGGGCTAGTCGGATTTCATTTCTTAACGCTGTTTCCGTGAAAAAAAGCGTTTCGCGGATAATGACTCGCCGAAAAACGAGAAACTGGAAGGCCAAGGGCATACGGCTGTAACGTCAGTATAGCCTGTGCCATATAATGACGTTACCTGGATCTATATCAGGGTGGATATATGCATGGCTTAACAGTGCATCCACTGCTTTGAAGAGGTGGAACCAGAGCCAGACTCAAGCTATATTACCAGAAGAGTAGGACCCTCAGAGAGGATGGATGATTAGAAAAGTCCTGAAGGAAGTATTTCAAAGTGTAGATTCGCGGTTTATGAAAATAGGTAGATCCAGGTCCAATATGAATGGTTATAATATAAGCGGTACATATATAACCAGGTTGTGTATAGGATGAGTTGACTCAAGGCCACTATGTCTCATTAGAGACGTGGATCACAGGAACGATATTTTATCAGCTATGGATGTTTATTGGTAAAAGTAAAAACAGAACCTATTACATATCATACAATCATATCCCTCATCACGCGTCAAAAAGAGATGTATCAGTGACTTTTGTGCAACCCCACTACCCCATTCTTTACCCTGGTCAAGGCAATATGATACATCTACTGCAAATGAGTCCATTACATAAACAAATGTAAAATTTTCTATAGATCACATCGTACGACGAAAAGCAGAAATTGCGAAATATAAGATAGTCGTGAAACTTTCTTTTATCTGTGCTTAATATGAAAGTAATGATATAAAATATTTTTTAAAAATCGTTAATATACATATCATTTAAGTTCTGATTTAAGGCAAAAGAAGGGAGACTACTGCAGTGGCTGAACTGTATGCCTCTCGAGAATTATCTCCCTTTCATAAGAATTTTCGGTATAAATGCTAGACTTGTATAACATGGCCTTATATAAACCATATTATTGGACCATGCACCGTTTGACGCCATCTTGGATAGTTCCAGAGCTCGCCGAAGTGCATTTTAGGCTTTTCATACCAGCAAGCGTTTTCCTGTCGTGTGAGAGACCCAAGTGGAACATCACACAGTAATTGCTATATTATAGTATTTCAATATACTAGGGTTTTGTCTTCATGGTTCACTACCTACTTACTGTTTATCAATTTTCTGGCAAACATACCAAAAGCGAAAAGGGATTCCCTGTCTTTTACACGTTAGTTCGACATAATCATTTCTGATTTGGAAAAAAATTTGACAATACACACTTACTTCAATCTTCAATCAATGCTCATTGATTGGTTTTTATATTGATTGATTGATTGATTGCTTAGTTAATCGATTGACTGACTGATTGATTGATTGATTGATTGATGAATTGATGGACTGATTGATTGATGGATTGACTGGTTGACAGATCGATCGATTGATCCAAGCTGTTCCGATTAGATGTTTCACAAAGTGGTGTAGGTTATTTCACACATAAGACAGCATGCCTTCCCAATAGCTGAATGGAACTACGACCGACGCCATTGACAACAAACAAAGACAGTACAGGTTAATCAACGGAGAAAACGCAATACACTGCACCACACAGATCGGCCTTGTGTTGCCCCTTTATAGCTATGAGAGCACCAGGACAAAATGAAGCTCTCTCCAGGCAGATAAATTTAATACAAGTGTGCCTGTTCTAGTCCATACATATCCTGCTGTTCCTGAATCCCAACTTCTGTCTTAAAAATAAAAGCAATCTTTATGTTGAGGGTATTGAAAACATCATCTCAAATGTATCATCTGATGATACACACAGCTGAGTAAGATGATAAACTATGTTGGGTAAGATGATACACACTGTTGGGTAAGAGTATACACACTATTGGGCAAGGGGATACATACTGCTGTATAAGTTGATAACACTGTTTGGTAAAATGATACACACTGTTTGGTAAGATGATAACACTGTTCGGTAAGATGATACACACTGTTTGGTATTAAAGATGATACACACTGTTTGGTAAGCTGATACACTCTCTTGGACATGGGGATACATACTGTTAGGTATGTTAATAACACTGTTGGGTAAAATGATACACTGTTTGGTAAGATGATAACACTGTTTGGTAAGAGGATACACACTGTTTGGTAAGATGATACACACTGTTGGGTAAGATGATGTACACTGTTTGGTAAGATGATACACACTGCTGAGTACGATTATACACACTGCTGGGTAACATGATACACAACGTGTAGGTAAGATGACACACACTGTTTGATAAGATGATACACACTGTTGGATAAGAGGATACACAGTGTTGGGCAAGATGATGCACACTGTTCGGAAAGGTGATATACATTATCGGGTAAGATGATACACACGTTTGGGTAAAATGATACACTGTTGAGTAAGATGATACGTGTGGGTAAGGTGATAAACTCTGTTGGGTAAGGTGATACACACTTTTGGGTAACACGATACACAATGATGGATAAGATGATACGGTCTGTTGGGTAAGATGATACACATTGTTGGGTAAGGCGATACACAATTTTGTGTAAGATGATACACACTGTTGAGCAGAGTGATGCACATTGTTGGGTTATATAATACACACTTTTTGGTAAGATGATACACAGTTAGGCAAGGTGATACACTTATGGGCAAGATGATACACACTGTTGGGTAAGATGACTCAATGCCCGAATGAGATATATTACAGTTTGAGGTGGCAGTTATGGGTATCCTGCCTAACTTATCTTTCATCAGCCTTGAGGTCTTCCACAATAGATGTATGCAAAAAGCTACCAAGTTGTAACTTTCTTGCTTTCTTAAAACTCATTTATCCTACATGGCCCTCGTCAAGCCCATGCATTCAAGTCTCTTAGACAACAGCGAAAGAACATACCAGATAATACAACACATTTTCTTTGTTCAAAACTTGATACACCATCAAAAAGTATCATATTATCCCAGTGTATGTGTTTTATTAATAAAGGACAACGTATATAGTCACATACCTTGTCGCGTAAAATTCACATGCTAACAGAGTTTTTGGATGGAATTTTAAGACTGAGCATGATAAGTTCTCTCTACAGTGTACCACACGATGACTCAGAACGGTATGATATTTAGATTGAGACGTGGTGTTTCATCTTGAACACCGGTCCAACATACTCTACATTGGTCCAATAAAACTTCCAAGACGTGTTACATTTGGCACAGAAATAATTTGTGTCAGGACCGGTTCTGATGGAGTCATTTAGAGGCCGAAACACTAAATGCAAAACCAGGGCTAAAAGACTTAACGTCAACTTACTAAACTGCTCACAACGATAGTTTTTATTAGGTTGCTGGTATTATTAAGAGTCTGAGTTGCGAAGAAGAAAAGCATGATTTGATTATCAAGATGACAGACTGATCTCGATTTATACAGTGCTAACGTGAGATGCATCGGTGATCGGTTTTTTGCAAAGTAATATGCCAAATGCGCATTTCTTTTCAGTCCAATATATACTGACCTCAGCAACATGCGCACTTAGTATATTAAAAATATTCAAGTTTTCTAGAATGCTCTGACGGACATCCGACAGCTCTCCGATGGCCCTGACCATGCTAGCTATGTAAATCGTACATTTAAATTCAAGGTTTTGGTTTCTATTGTTTCCTTGTTGTTTCTACTTTCGTGTTTTTTTTTTGTTTTTTGTTTGCCAATTGAACAGTCATCGTTATACTTCGACATTATCCGCTTCGGACAATTCCGACATGATCTGTTTATCCAGTCACCTTGTTCTTTCTGAATCATATAGCCCTCTTGGTGCACAAGTATTGATCTCTTTCCTCCTCGTCTGTGTGTGGTCATCAATCTTAAACAATTAACTTACGCCCGCACAGGTATACCTATTCAATCTTCATTATCCGATAATTGACTTAATTGATAGATGTATGTATAAAACCAGTAGTTAATTTTAAGATAAGGTAATGTAAAAACAGCATACGGTATGTTGTACATTATATTTTCGTTTGAGGCAATCTATCTGACTAAATATGTACTACATGTATGTTAAGGTTCCAGTCCGCTGCGTACTACATGATGTATATAAGGATAAATGATTTATACAGGAGATATATGATCAACCTTCTACTTTAGGAACACATGTGTCACGCTCACTTAGCTCTGTGGGTTATACAATGGGACTGACGATGGCCAGCATTTGCATGTGGAGAAAGGTGTTAGGCCTACTGATCTGCACGATAGTTACTCGGTGCATGTCATCGGCTTCAAATCTTATAAATGCAATACTTAATTAAGCAACGTAGAAACTAAATATAATTCCATGACAAAAAAACGAAACATAAATAATGTCTGATGTGCTCGGAAACGGCGACAAGTGTCTCACAAGTATAGTCGCCTGAAAATCAGCTTTTGTGTATACTATATATGTATTTCGAATAAATTAAGGGAGAATTTATTTTTCTGTTTGATTGGGGCTTAACGTCATACTGAAGGGTATTTCACTTATATGACGATGGATTGTCCACTTCACAAGGCTCCTTGCCTAATTACGGTGGAAAACCGAGAAGAACCCCGCGATATCCAGGCCAAATCGTGTGACTACCTCATATACCTTATGGTCGACAGAAGGACTCGAACCCGTGCACGAAAAAATTGAGATAGGTCTTACAGATAACACGTTTGTATTGTATAATAGATAACGCGTTTGCATTGTATAATGGATCACACGTTTGTATTGTATAATGGATAACACGTTTGTATTGTATAATGGATAACACGTTTGTATTGTATAATAGATAACACGTTTGTATTGTATAATAGATAACACGTTTGTATTATATAATGCATAACCCGTTTGTATTGATAATAGATAACTAGTTTGTATTGTATAATAGATAACACGTTTGTATTGTATAATAGGAAACACGTATGTGTTATATAATGGATAACACGTTTGTATTGTATAATATATAATACCTTTGTATTATATAATGGATAACCCGTTTGTATTGTATAATAGATAACACGTTTGTATTGTATAATGAATACCACGTTTGTATTGTGTAAATAATAACACGTTTGCATTTTGTAATGGATATTTTATTTATATTATATTTCCAGAAAACGCATTTGTATTGTATTAAATATAGTGCGTTTGCACTGTATAATAGATAACAAGTTTGTATTGTATGTCTGGATAACACCTTTGCATTGTATAATGGATAACATGTTGTATTGTATGATAGCATGGATATATTTGACCACATGCAGAGAAACAAATACGGTGCCAGTGCGATTATTCTTTGGGAATACAAAAATGTATTTATCACATTAAAAGACAAGCGGAGCAAACTTATGTCAATATGGGGTAGTTAATTTATAGAGACCCTGTTGAAGCCAAAAATGGTACTACACTTCAGATGTATCAAATGCTAGCACAATCTTGAAAAAAAAACTAGATTAAAATTCCTTGAAAGTTATAAACAAATATGAAAGAAAAGCGATCTATATGCAGAAATGTTAACTCTATGTAACATACTACAAAGCTTTACCCATTTTCCAAAATGTACCCTTAATATTGATGTGTCTACATAGGGTTTTATGTTTATATTATAAACTTTGCTCGTAGTCAACAGTTCCTGTAGTTGATTTGTAGTTTAGCAATTGCTCACCACTGTATAAAGTTAAACGTTCTCTGAAAGTTTAACTGGGATTTCAATGGTGAAATAGTGTCAAGGGTGAATCTTTTTGATAAAAAACATCCCAATAAGACAAAGGAAGCATACTCCCGTTTATTTCAGTCGTTATGTGGTGTTATCTACGATTTGTGTGTATTCTTCTTTATTACTCGGCGGCCGTCAGCAATGGAGATAATCTGATTCAAAAACCTATTCACTCAACACTCACTGTTAGAAGGCACTTAAGATGCCTCAACATATGTTTTACCTCATTGATTTTGACACTGCTACAAAAGATTGTTAAAATCTGCATTTGTTCCAATCTGAATAGCTTGGTTATCTCTCTAGATAACAAGCCGAAAATAACATTTCGTGAGTGCATACTACTGATACAGTATGAACTATATCTGTTGAAATTGTAAACCCAGCATTCACTTGGGTCTGATATTACACTGAATGTGCAACGAAGAGGAAACGCGGTTTATTGTGTCTATGGGTTGTATACTGTTTGCTACAGAAATAACCACAATCTCACAATATATCCTGCGTTCAAAACATGTGTATCTCATACTGATCTGTATTGGTCAAATGGGTAGAGAAATAATATACATCGTTGTGCTTGAGATATAGAAAAATTCTATGACGGTATTTTAGTTTACATACGTGTCTACAAATACATGGACATTTGAGGAAAAAAATCTCCAGCCATCTTAGAAAGAAAGGAGTTTTAAACAAAGGTCCATTTATAAAAATTATTTGACGTTTTGTTTATTGATAACATTATAAAATATAATGAATCATAACATAACATAAAATTCAAGACGTTCGAGTCCTCCTCTTCCTAAAGATATGTGCTGTTAATATAATCATCATTTGGACATAACCGCAAAAGTCACGAAAAGATAAGGGTCGCGTTTTTAACTTCTGACTAGCGGTTGAGTCCTTAACCCAGCAAAAGAATTGCCAAAATTATACCAAAAAACGCACCTGTCTCAAATCAACATCGTGATTAATATACAAATAGCCAACAAAAGATGTACCACTTCAAACAGGAAATAATCAGTCTAAAATAAGCTCGAAAATTTACAAAAAAGTTAAATTAATGAGTTATGTTTATCTGATCTATATCTTAACTCGCCATCTGTACATGCACAATTTTAAATATTTTACATGCCTGGCGTGATGCAGTTGGTATTCAGTAAAACACCTTCACATGTATTATACATTAAGGCTTGAGTGGCTAGGCCCGATTCCACATTTTTATACTTAAGTCAAAATGTTTAAGGGCCTTCAAATTTCTCATTTTCGATTTTAAACATTAAATATTTGGGCATTATTATAATAATGCAAGTAAGTAATGATTAAATGTATAACTGTAAAACTAAATTATAACAGGTGGCGAAAATCTCAAATTTAGCATTTCGACTTAAAAAGTCAGAAAATGCTTTGTGGAATCTGCGCCTGGAAACGTCAATTTAAGTCAAATCTGACATTTTGTACGTCAGAGCTGCACTCCTATACAGTCGGACATGCTCAGAAATTAGCTCAGTCTCAATTACAAACGTATTAACTGAACAGGGCAGCGGCTCTATTCGATCAAATGATTGCTGAGTTACATATTTCAAAAGACCCGGGGAAGAGAAAGAATTGTCAAAAGTTTTGTAGTTTTAGTTTTATCCAAGTATGTTATCCATGTAAAAGTGATCATTTAACACAAATCACCAAAATGCTGATCGAAGATATTGATATAAATATGTGTAGGTAACAATGACAGTATTATCACGCGCCTCTTAGGTAACAGAACATATATCGATCACATCTACAATACGTGGACTCGGCTCTATCTTAACTATTTGTAACGCTACATTAACAGTTCGACTTGATCTCTAAAGATGCTGAGAACTGATATATCAAATAAAGTTTACCAAGAGTGTCCCTGATTTATAAATCTATCCACATAGAGTGTGACTGTATAGGAGGAACCTGGAGCGACTACATAAAGTAGTTTTGTACTTGTTGATATAAAAAATCACACTGGCCCAGGGATGTAGATTAATCAAAATCGTTGAATGATTTCATGTTATAGAAAACTCACTAAAGAACCTAATTTGGGAACTTGTGGGCTTGGGCTAATATGTGGATATAGTTTGCCTGGTTTATTAGATAACGATGACTACACAAAGAAATTCATAACACACTTTTGGTTATATAAAACACATGTACTATGTTTTGGCAAATTTTAGTCCTGGTTATTTCGCCTTTGCATAACAGCGAATACAATAGATGGACGGCTGCAGACCGTTATGTGATATAATGCCCTCAAATTGAGACGGTCTTGTCAAGAATTCAGAATTAACCTGAGCCCCCTGTGACCCACAAGACATTATTAAACCGAGCTATGCTCTACATATGTAGTTTATGAAGATGGGACGCTTTTCAGCAGGTAAAGTAAGATTATTTAGACCGTGCAATCCCTCAGGCAGAGTAAATATTCATATTAAAATCTCATTATCTTTCAACGGAGGTTCAAAGCACAATTATATTATGAATTATAACGATATTTGTGTGTACTGGACAGAGAGTGCTTAGTATTATCTATACTAGTATATAGTCTCCATCGTTTTCGTTATGCCATCTTACTTATTTGTACGAATAAATTTTCTGCCGTTTATAAAGTGAAAATCAACAGTATTTTGATTTTGTGATAACACTTTCTTTCTTTCTTTCAAAAATATGTAGGCCTAGCTCAGATATTTTGCAGCCTTACAGCCGTGTGGGATGCGAACCCACAAACCACGCAAAGGCAGTTGTTCGCTTGCAGTAAATGTCGAGGACCGCTTGGCATAGTCTACGTCATTCTGAGGGTCGTTGGTTCGATTCTCACTCTACCGAAAAATAAACAATTTAAAAACAATATTCTGAACTAGAATCGGTTTACTGTCCCAAAATTGAGAAAATACCAAAATTTGGAAAATATAATCCCAAATGGGGGCAATTATTTTGTAATCTGAGGTGTGTGTACCTTTGTGCGGCTTATATATTAACACAGGCCTGCTTTCTCGACCACAAACAATACAGTTAGCCTAAAGACTGACGTGATTTCTTCGCTAAGTGACAAAAAATATTACTCCAATAGAGTAAGATACCATGTGTTAAATGTATCACCTAAATTTATGCTAAGAAACCTGGCACCGTTTAGTATTCTCTATTGCATGTGTCATTCAAAGCATACATTAATAATATCCATTATCCATATAATAGACTTTTAATATCACCATGAAACGAGATACAGCTCTATACACCTTGGAGTATTTAATCATAAAACCGAAACATCTCACTCTACGAGTGTTTTTTTTTTACTCTGTCATCTTACGCCCCTTCAGTCATTTGGTTGTTTACTGCCTTGGTCCGAAAAACAGGCTTATGGACATGTGCTTATAATTTATCGTATAGCAGCCTTTATCCTATATTTAACACTAAGGAACAGAGTATTAAATAGTTGAAATTAAAAATTAATTCCTGGAGGCAGGATTATCTTATTGTATTCCAATTCGTTTTCGCCGAAATATAATTTCTATATAAAACTATCGCTAAACTGAAGCCGTGTATGCAAATTTCTGTGCAATTACTTTATAACGTCCACAAATGGACAAGCTAGTGTAGTACATTAATAGTATGTGCAATAAGGATACAAGAATAGTATTTTTTTTAAAAATGTCTTACCTCATTTTTTCCACGTTGACTCGGCGAAGGTTTCCTATGAACTGTCGCTGAGGATGGGGTATTCACTCACTGTACACACATTCAATTAATAAATGCTTTCCCTAAGCTTCCTATTTCCCTCTTTTTTTAAATCCCTCTTTTTATTCTGTTCATCCTTTTTTTGTGTAAGCTGTTATCGCCAAGTGCAATCAAGCACGTGAAGATCAACTATTTGCTTAGGTTTTTTAATAGGTAAATAGAAATTAGGGTCTGGAGATTGATTTCAGATAGAGCAGTAGGTTTTTTGCCAACCTTATTTGACAAATGAGCGGTTATTTAAATGACTTGACTCACTCTATGGCCCCTGGTAAAGGACAATAAAAAACATGTATGATTGAGCTTCTTGTACGTTTGGTTTATTAGCAGATAAGAGTGAGTATGGTGTCGTTTGATGCGCAGAGATGAGGTGCTGACAAGTATAATTCCATATGAGTTATACCGCTGAAATATAGGTTAAATTGATTTATCTTAAGACACCGATTGCGGATTGACGTGTCGGTGAGTGGTTTAGCTGTTTTGGTACTTGGCAGGGTGTATCGGTGGGTGGATAGGTGGATGATTGACTGAGTGCATGATTGACTTCTGGAAACAAGCTTATTTGGATTCATTCATTCATTCATTTATTCATTCATATTGACAACCACCTTAACCGTTTGTTCGGCATCCTATCATTGTTGTGACGAGAGGTGTTTTTATAGCGATTTAATGTTTTTTAAAGAAAAATTAACGATGTTTTTTTGGGGAAAAACACACAAGTAATGTTATTTTGAAATGCGTCACGCTACCTTAATTTTGACTCACTTTTTGGACTCAATTTTGGCATTTATTATGACATAAACGTGAGATAATGATAATGTTAAACTCTTTAATGGAACTATTGGTCTCTTGAATTCTTACAATTAGATCACCATTTCAGTTATCCGGTTGTCTACATCCTTTAGATAGTTTTTATGTAGAGAAAGAAAATTTAGCTTGATGCGCAGAGATGAGGTGCTGACAAGTATAATTCCATATGAGTTATAAGGCTGAAATATAGGTTAAATTGATTAATCTTAATAGACACCGATTGCGGATTGACGTGTCGGTGAGTGGCTTGTCACTGTGATTCGAACTTGGGTTAAAGCAGGGCGAGCCCTCTACACTCTTAGAAAAGTATGGCTCTGGTTGAAACCTTAAAGGTTCTTTAGTCATGGCTATGGTGGAACCCTTTATGGTTCTGTATGGAACCCTCACAACTGTTTCAGCTATCTCTCCCTTCTTTCTTATATTAAAGAACCGTTTTCATGGTAATGGCTCAATATAGAACCATCCTCTTTTTTAAAGAACACTCAAAGAATCATTATTCGTAAAAGTGTAGTCATCTGAGTTAAAGAGGCTGAGAACATAACCTCCACGAATATTCATATCGGTTAAGTCCCGCTAGGTTAAACTTACTTTCTTTGTTTCAACAGACTCTAGTTCAGAAAAAAGACACACAAAAAAATTACAATGACACTTATAATGAAGGTCTCTTTTAGCAAGAAGTTACCATCTAATGTGTTTTATTGTTTAGCTTTTACTGATAATCACTGTCTATCGAATATCTATTTTTAATGTTGAGAAAGACTATTTTGCTTATCACCGGGATTAATGCTAGCACGGCTTCTAATCAACTGAGCTACAGAAGCTCACAGCTGAATTACCACGGATGTTTGTTGAGATAAAGTTTTCGACTTAGCTCTCTCTGCGCAAACTATGTGTATATATATCACTGTGTTTATAAATGAAGTGACACTGATGGTTTACTTTTTCCGTCTTCTTTGTTTTAAAATGGTCACTTTCTGTTTTCAAAAATAAAATTAAAAAAAAACGGCACTATAAAGTTTTTTGTTTTTTTTTTAAATGTGAAAAATTGTGAAGTGCGGCATTAAGCGCCAAGCAGGTCCCAACACAGACTATCACCTATCTGGTCTCGTCTTGTAACGACTACATCAGGTTACTTTGGCATGTTTTGACCGGTTGTAATCATAGACAATTTATGAGGTGCATTTTAATTTTCATCTTAATTAACCTGTATAAATTATGTGTTTGAATTTGAGTGTCAATGGACATAGAGAGAACATGATTAACCAGATAAGATTAAAACTAATATATATATTCATAGGCTAGCGATCAAACATATCTGTTGTAAAACCGATATCGCCTGAAGAAGAATATCTTAATATAGTCTGAACATATTTATATCAATGTAATTTGCTCTGTCTGGGACCGGATGAGTGGACTGAGATGTCCAAACTGACAGTGAGCTT
This sequence comes from Mopalia vespertina, assembly GCA_030265115.1. Lineage (NCBI taxonomy): Eukaryota > Metazoa > Mollusca > Polyplacophora > Chitonida > Mopaliidae > Mopalia > Mopalia vespertina. The sequence goes on from JAQQZZ010004181.1 coordinate 11,732, forward strand.
CAACACTCGCAGCTTCCACATGGACGGTGCAGCCCCTTGAGTTTCCAAAAGATCCAAATGTAAGGGAAAAATTGAAATCCAAAGTTTCACGTCGGGATGTGTGAAGTGGGGGGGGGGGGGGGGGGTGGGGGGGGGGGG
>JAQQZZ010004192.1:0-11868 GCA_030265115.1 Mopalia vespertina
GAGCTCTCTGTACTAAACGCCATCTCAAACCCGATCTCTGGAGCTCTCTGTACTAAACGCCATCTCAAACCCGATCTCTGGAGCTCTCTGTACTAAACGCCATCTCAAACCCGATCTCTGGAGCTCTCTGTACTAAACGCCATCTCAAACCCGATCTATGGAGCTCTCTGTACTAAACGCCATCTCAAACCCGATCTCTGAAGCTCTCTGTACTAAACGTAATCCAAAACCCGATGTTTGGTTCTCTCCGGAGTAAACGCCACCACAAACCCGATCTATGGAGCTCCCTGGAGTAAACGCCACCACAAACCCGATCTCTTGTGATCTCTAGACTAAACGCCACCACAAACCCGATCTCTTGTGATCTCTGGACTAAACGCCACCACAAACCCGATCTCTTGTGATCTCTGGACTAAACGCCTTCACAAACCCGATCTCTTGTGATCTCTTGCTCTGTTAATTTCCACACTTGTGTCGTTTTGTCAGCGTACTGTCCTGGTCTTGTACCCTGTAATTGATTCTTGTCAGTTTGGTTTTCTTCGCCAGGCGGACCGATACGAGGGGTTTGAGGAAATCGCCTATAAGCAAGAAATATTCAAAGATATACCGACATGCTGTATGGCTGTCGAAAATAAATATCCAAGTCAGTATCAAAAGGAAAAGTCCGCTTCACTACAGAAAGAAAATGTATATTTCAGTGCGGAAAGTAAAGATAAGCTTCACTACAGAAAGAAAAGGTATATTTCAGTGCGGAAAGGAAAGATAGGCTTCACTACCAAAAGGAAAGGTCAAATTCAGAACTTGAATGAAATGCCCACAACAGTACTGAAAGGAAATGCCTGCTTCAGTACTTAAAGTAAAGGTCGCCTTAATACTAAAAGGAAAGATTCACTGCAGTACTGAAAGGAGAGGTTCGCTCCACTACTCAATGGAAAAGCTACATCAGTATTGAAAGGAAAAGTATATTTCAATATTGGATCTTCTGATAGGACAGATACGTATCAGTATGGGAACAACTGAATGGAAAGGTCCAGTGCTAAACAGAAATATATTCAGTATCTAGAGGTCAGCTGGTATTCCTGTTAGGTCATCAGCTTCTTGCTAAAATGTAATGTTATTTTGGTTAAGATAAAAAGAAATTCCAGGAACTATAGCATGTACTCGGGCGGTAATCAACACATTACTGAACAGTAGTCTTATTTTGTTTTATTGGCACAGCACAATACTTGACAGGAAAAGTTTGACTGTGTATACATTAGAATAAGTATTGGTTTCTTGTAACAAATTATATTTATTTGTTTCAGAAAGACCGACAGCTCTATTATTATTCTAATTGAATCATTAAGTGTGAACACCGAAGTTTTATATTTGTGAAATAATAACTCTGCTGCATGCCTGAATATTAGTTTGGTCAACTTTTACTTCAAGTATTTCCACAACAATACACCATATATGAAACATTTGCTCGCAAATATCCACAAAATAATTGGTAACAAATTATATCCATTTGTTTCAGATAGGCCTTAAGCTCTACGTTTTATTTCAATGGAATCATCAAGTATGTAAGTTTAATAGTTGTAAAATAATTACTCTGTTCTGTCCAGTACAGCCTTTCTTTACATGACGAATAGCTGTACAGGAATGTTCAGATTTGATGTACCCTCGTGTAAGGCCATGCTTATACAACATCGTTAGACTATTAGCATGGCCTTAACCGGCTACCATAAGGAACACATTGTATATGCCAAATGAGACTTGAAATCGCCCATAAACCTTTTTAAAAATACGGAAATACGGTTCGGGTATTCACTTTTTAGGCATGTTTACCTAATAAAAGGATACAGAATTTATTCGATTGGGACAATAAACCTGTATTAAGCCGGTAAGTCTACTCAGTAGCTACATGCATACCTACATTTTTCAACGCATGTCCATTCTGCTAGATAATCTGAATGGACATGCCCCAATAAATTTTATTAAACGATTCGTGCGTGAAAAAGAAATTGAAGTAAACCTGTAACACTGATACCCACTGTTAATCACCGTATATCAAATGAATTACAGACCCATTATTCCTCCGGATAGAACTAGCGTGAAATGCCGTTTTTCTATCGTGAAATGGGCAACATTTACAGGGGGGGGAGGGGTTAAAGCGTTCGCGGTTGTATTTTAAAAGTGTAACTTATATATCATGATATGAACTTTTATATTTGCGGTTTACTTTGCACAGTGAATAGTCTGTTAGCATAGAACTTGATCTCTCTACTTGATATAGGGAACGTGATTTTTTTGCCGTTTTTTCTTGACTACCCCACCCTTTTTTCTTTGGTAGTTAATATCAGGCCTTCAGTGTACTGATATACATTTTATTCCTCACTGCCCCGGGCCAATTGGACTTCGTATAGACAAGCATGTAAATAAACAAGTAGATAGGCTCCTTTTCAGCGCTATTCCTTTGCTTTGTACAGTGCTCCGGGGCTTAGCTACAAGTGATAATAAGAGCGGCAGTAACGTATAGCCTTGACGTACACCATTGAGTGAGTGAAAAGCCTTCATAGTAATATGGTAGCAATTGCAAAGGCCGAGTTTATTCAGTATTGCTCTATATTGGCCTACAAAAACTACTTGAATATTCTCCGCTATTGTGTATGCCTAAACACATAAACTGCTATAGAAAATATCGCGTCAGAAGTCTATTGTGTTTGCTTATATTAACGGCATAGATCTTTTTACAAAAATTGAATACACATGCAAACTTTAGAATGTATTTATTGTACAACTTTTCACCCTTTCCCACAACAAGAAAAAGGACACCAAAAGCGAAACGCCATAACTAAAAAATCATCTTGTTACACAAATAAATTATTAAATAAGCCAGTAGTCAGTACAACTTTCTTGTTAACAATACTTCCCTCGGTAAACATACAGTCTTTTATATTTCGTAAACTTGCTTACTTTAAATGTTACCCTCATAACGCATTGTTAGCCGTCATTTAGTAGAGAGTTCGCGTCGACGTCCACGCCGGCAGACTTTATATATATCTTAATTTAAACGTGCATTTTACCTGGAGAAATATATAAATTGCAATTCTGTGATATTAGAGACATTAAGGTAGCCCACAGGTATGTCCATTTTAGATGTTTGCTCTATCCATTTAGTTTATGATGCTCTCTATTCAGATATGGGTAATCCGTCCGTTGAATAAAGGTATATTCACATGTAATTCTGATCAAACATGTTACTTTGGTCCAAGATTGTTTGTGCCTAGGTGGACGGTATTTACTGCTGGTGATTCTGTGCCTAACTCTGAGGGCCGTGGGTTCGATTCCCGGACTTGTTTCAACCTGCAACGTTTTCTGCATTACAATCTGTTCAGAAATCTGTTAAGAAAGTGTTATCCCAAAATAAGGCAAATACTGTAACTTTGGTGCTCAGAGATCACCTTGGTGATTGTTTTATGGCTTGTACTCGCTACTTGTTAGAGAAACCCGTTTGAACCCAATTGGGGGCCTCTCGTGTAACGCACTTGTGGGATTGTAGTCCCTTTTAATCAAAAGACCCGGGTTCTATCCTTGAAGGCGTTATCGTCTTTTCTCCTACTCAGATGTGCTATAAGATAGACGCGCGTCACTATTTTAACGATCAGTATCGAGCTTTATGATACCATGAATATATATGTTAGACATCTCGTCAAGCCAGATTGTCTATACGGCACTAGGTTCAATAGAAACATTTATAGACGGACTGTCAATAATAGCAAAGCCAACGCGAAATCAATTTAGTTATTTATTGTTTCTTATAGCAAGTGAATACATGCCCTAACCGTCTTTTCTTTATTTTAGGAGAACGCTTTCTTAATTTGAATAGATTCTAGTTCAGAAAATTGTGCAGGTTAAAACCCGTCCGTGAATCGAACCCACGACTCTAGAATAAGGCACCGAAGGCCAAGTGGCTGAATGCTCTAGGTGGCCGGCATTGTCTTTTTGACAGCAAGGGGTCTAGTAAGGCCTAATGCTATAATGTCATTTTAGATATTGTAGACTCTTCTCTTGAAGTTGTTGTAAGAATAAAAATCTATTTATTACTACGTGATCCAACGATTTAAATACGTTATTAAACATTTCTACCTGAGTATAAAACTGCTGCATGTAATCGGGTCGTAGCGTGAATAGTATCACCCAGTTCTTTTGTCAAAGGGTACAAGTTCGAATCGCGGTGGTGTTATTTACCAATTATCATTATACATTTGGAAAAACATATGTGTATGGTATAATTATGTTAATGGTGTATATATTTGACATATTATGTCGTAAGATAACATACTGTACGATGATGGAAGCGGCTGCACTAAGAAAATACATTTGTCCGCTATCTGACACGAGAAAAGACGGGAGAATCCGGGTCAGGCGTGTTTGCTCCACATTCAGTCTGCTTACAGACAGTCACTCATCGACCCACATGCATTCATCTACCCTCTACTATCTTCTACGGTGGGGCATTATAGACATCAGTTATAAAATAGAATTCTACCCCGGGATTACCGTTAATGTAGATGTTAGAAAAGAGACATCGTTAGTTACATTTATTCATATATAGTCGAGTGCTGGTACGGATCTACGGAGGCTGGTGTGTGCCATAAGTTATGAGTAGAGGTCTGTATTGGGTTATCGAGCTGTAGTTCGTCAAAGCGTTAATGATTCCGTCTAAGGTTATAAGCATTACCCTTAAAAGAGGTAGTTCAGTAACCGATACTCCATATATATTATTTAGCTACGCGCCAGGAGTCCTTATAACCTTTAGAATTAAGCGAACCCTACCATACCTCTACACCTTGATTTCAACCATTTCGTTTTTTCCTTGAACACTTGTCCGTTAGATCGACCCATAAACGACCACGCCTAACCCTGAGGGTTGTGCGTTCGATTCCCGGAAGGCTTTTAACCGGCAAACATTTCTGAACAAGAATTTGTTCAAACTAAGAAACTGTACAGTTATCCCAAAAAACTGTTTATATTCACTTTCTAAAAGACACAAAAAGCATTCGTGTTTTTACGTGCTCGGATGATTCATTGATTTATTTTGATCATTCTCGTCATCTGTATTAACCATTGACTCTATAATAACATTGACGGAATCACGTGGCCGTTCATTGTTACAATAACTGAGTGTGCCACAAACAGACCACCATAGCTTTTACATTCAACAACCGTGCGCGATGTTTTTGTTCGGGCAAATTCCATTGGGATAGTCTTTCAGGGCAATTATAGAAAAAAATTCGTTTCCGTTAATCGGTAAGAATAGAACCATTGACCCGTCGGGACCTGCTCAACGTGATTGTGTTGTGCCGCATGGTTGTATACTTTTCTCGTAACGACCGACCGTGATGTGATACAGTGCATCTTAGCCGGTATAACTGTAGTATTTCGGAGATCGCTACAGTTAGACCTACTGCACAGTTCAGTGCTGCTCGACTAGGCCGAGCGCCAGCTTGTTAATTTATTTGGTTACGTACTGATTCTCAGTCCTATCCACTTGAATCTGTTTGTTTATTGTTAAACAAGAGCTTCAACATTTGTCCCTCTGACTACGAACTAAATCGGCCTTGTATCATGTTTTGTCTACGGTTACATTTAAATCAATTAAACGTAAAACCGATGCCGTTGGAAGCAAAATTGGTTCCTGTTGGGTCATTTTAAAAACCTTCATCTTTGAATCCCCAAAAATGGACATGATGTGCATAGTGCAAATGAACTTTTGACGCAACAATGTCACACGATAACAAAGTACTATAGTAGGAGTAGTAGCCTTTTATATTAGCTTAAGGATGGACAATCCCCCCAAAATTATATAAATATTCCAGTTAGAAGTTACTTAATTTTAAGTTTGAAAATTTTGATTCAGTTCTTTGCAAGTGAACAGCTGGATGAGTTTTGCACGACTTCTAACACTTCTTTTAATTTTTCAGCTCTGTTTTTCTCGAAACCCCTTAATTTTGAGGTACACCCGTGAAATTCGCCATGCTTATAGTGACATAATAATCTTTTTTTTTGTCTAGTTCTCTCTTTGTAACATTTTTCCTAAAATTAATTATGAAAATTGGACTTTTTGCAATAAAAGATGAATAATTAAAAAGTAAGCCGAATTAAAAGAAATTGAGATACTCTTTACTAGATTATAATGTCACTAATGATCATGCCGAATTTGTTAATGTGAATATCCACCCTGCTATTATGAAGGTATGACTCACTGGAAACAGTGTGAGAGAATGATGATACAGACTCAAGATGGGTCCATGATGTTCTTTGTTTGAAACCATCACAAATGAATCTAGAAAGATTCCTTAACAAAAGTTGTGAATTAGATGACTGTAACCGACCGAGTTAATTTAAGGACGCTAGGTCTCTTCCAATAACAGTAATGAATACACTTCCTTTGCAGATGTTGATAAGATGAACAAACTAACACAAAATGGAAATCGTCTTCTATACTGTTGTTATCACAAAATGTTAAAGTCCTTTCTGTGTAGTTTGGCGCGTACCGACTGGTCTCTATTCTTAAACAGTGAGAAGAAGTTCGAGTTCTAGATATAAATGATATCTGTTTATTGTTATTATCAAAGTTAATTACGGTTTGAAACAAAATTCATGTTTATAATACTTATACAGAAAAAATCTAGGGGAATAAGGAACTGATTCCGGAACTGTACGCGGCCGTGGCTTAGTGGCTAGCATTTGCGCTTACTAATCCTACTCCGATGTACCGTTCACGTGATCAAGTCCGTTTGTCGACCTTCAGATATATGATTGACCCACACAATGTGGCTCCGGCAATCGTGGGGGTGGTTTTTACGAGGTTTCCTCCCGGTTTTCCACCGCAATAAGGCAAGGAACAGTGTGTAGTGGACAATCCGTGGTCATATAAGTGAAATACCCTTGAGTACGACGTTAAACCCCAATCAAACAAACAAATCAAACAAAAACCAATACAAACTGTACGTACACTCTTTGTTTAAATAATTTTAGGACGGTATTCATGACACTCTGTAAGTTACACCACACATCTCCAAATCCATACTTTGACAGAATATATATTTAGGTACAAGCACCAGTTTGGTATCCTTCTGGCTGCTAGCGTTATTGACTTATCGTAAACATTTTAAACTAATATATTGTTATTATCAAACAGTTCCAGTCAATATTTTACAATTCTGACAAGTCTTCTTCATAAAAAGGTGAACTACCCAACTCACCATAAACTGTACATTTGCAGTAGATGCTTTAACTCCTAGTATTTGTTTACAAAGCTTTGTGTGGTCTCTTTCTACAGACTGGCGGGTGGTTCGAGGGAGCCGCATGTTGCCCTGGTGCTCTCAGAGCTAAAGGGGAACAGGAAGCCGATCTGTTTGTGGTGTCTGTATTGCGTCCTGTATTTGTCCCGTGATGTCTTTGTTTGCTGCCAGTGGTGTCGAGGGTGGTTTCCTTCATCCATTGGGCTGGCACGTCGTCATATATGTGAAATACCTTTGAGTACGACGTTAAACCCCAATCAATCAAACAAATTCTACAGACTGGACTGAATGAAAGCACTCAATTCACACGCATAATGTAGCACTGATCCGACAAAGGAATCAAATATCTCGATTTGCCCATCGGTATAATATAAGCTTTTGCTGGACAAGTTGGACAAAACAATCTATGTCAAGTTAAACATTCAAACTATTTAATAGTCAAAAAATATTTCAAATTCTAATTTCAAATAGACCAATTTAAGCCGTTAAAAGTTGTTTTCAGTGAATAAATTACATTCATTGACAAGGTGTGGATTAATGGGATTATGATGACCGCAGAGTCTGTGCATGGGTTTCAGTCATCTGTTGAGGTAAACACAAGTGAGAATTTCACATGGGTAACAACTTCTTCCTTTACGGGTCACAACGTTTCAATCTCATTTCAGAGATCGCGGGTGGTTGGAGGGAAGGACAAGCAGTGTGGACATCAACAGGTTGCTTAATTTTTTTAAATTCGGCCAAGACCTTTTTAATGTTTTCTAACAGATATTTTTTGTATTTTTATATGATTTCTTAAGGTTGAACAGAAATACATATCCATTGAAATCGTTCTAAACAAAATTTCGAAAACAAATGAGGCACCCTTTTCAGTTCCATGACTACACTCCAAAATAAACTTATTTATTTGGTTTGTTTGTTTGATTGATTGGGGTTTAACGTCGTACTCACGGATCTTTATTTGGTGCTATAGCAATTGCACTATGAGAAATAAAGACACCACAGATGTGCTGTATTTTTTATGTCAACATTAATTCAATTTGCTATAATTTTCATAGTTTGTATAGGGCCTTCACCAAATTCACATATTTGAAATCATGAGTATCAAAGCTTTCCAAAAACATGTTTATTATTTTGCCGACCTATGTTCTGTATCATTTAATTCCCCCTCAAAATCAACCCAGGTGGTCAGCAAGATCTTAAGAAAACTTGTTTTTAATACTTTCCTTATTGAAAATATAATTACAGTAACGCGATGACATTCCGACAAATACGCTATTTAACAATTTTCAAAGGAAACGTAGGCTTACACCTCTCTCAAATAATTCTAAATCGCATTCTATGCACGGTATAGTGAGAAGCCGAACTATTTGACACCCAAGTGTTTGAATCTAATGTATGCAGACGCCAACATTTACACAGTTCTAAATTCGCGGCATTCAGTTGTGGCAAAGCGGAATGCCAGACTTAAAGAATACAGGGACAGGCCAAAATGTTATAACTGACAAAAAAAAGCGTTAATCTTTAAAATAAAAGATTTGTAATCTTACCGCCATGCGGAGTCAAATCTGTCGGAAGATTTTTATTTTTATTTATAACTCGTCATTTCTCTTTGTTATATCCTATACACGGGTTGCCCAGCTTTATGGTCAACATTTAAAACAAAAGAGAGAATGTGAAATATGAACTATTTCACACCTGAGTGCACAGATCTTTTTTACTTCGGTTACCAAACTTTGGAATGCCAAAACGCGTTCGTTCTTTTGTCGCAGATTCTAATTTTTGCTGTTTAAGGCTAAGATTTGGGTGCATTTCAAAGCTCTTAACTTTCGCCTGTGTTTAAATCGCTCTCATGTTTTTCCCAGTGTAAAGAATTTCCCAGTGTGCCCTTCAAAGCGATGAGCGAGTAACCGTCGACAGCTATTCAACTATTCACGATGAGACACAAAAGAGGCTGAGTGAGCGAAAGCGACTCTGTGGCCCGGGACGGCTTCAGATCTCCCCTGACCTTTGGTTCGTCAGGGCCCCTGACCTCCATGCCCAAGAACGCAGGGGTTAGACCAGGGCAAAGGTGACTGGAGCAGGTCTCTTGAAAAAATGAATCGGAACAGTTAAATTATAGGGGCTGCTTTCTTAGATTCAACAGGTTATGAACCAAAGGGAGGTAACCTTGAACACGCCCAATAAAAAGGCACGTGAAATGCCTGGTTAACACAGAAAGAATAGAGATTTTAACAATGTCAACAAAAAAGCCTATCCTGGCGAGTTACTATGCATAGAAAATGCAGTACAAAAAGATTTAATATATTATTCCAGGTCATCCAAGACAAAAACAGAACTCTGGGCAAACGCTTTTTGTGAAATATTTAATAAGATTAGCTCTTTGATGGGGTTCGTTAGTTTGAACATTCCCACGAAGTTCAATTCTGTCGGTATACAAATACTTTATTAATCAGCGTCTTTTTTTCTTACCATATTTCTATTGGCGTTAAGGGAAGCATTAATCAGATGGCGACAACAATGTTTATTGTATCCGGGAACTATGTACGACAATCATATACAATGTTACGATGATTGTATACTGGAACTATAAACGACAATAATATACAATGTTACCATGGTTGTATACGGGAACTATATACGACAATAATATACAATGGTACGATGATTGTATACGGGAATTATATACGACAATAATATACAATCGTACGATGATTGTATAGGGAGGCTATGTACGACAATCATACACAATGTAACGATGATTGTATACGGGAATTATATACGACAATCATATACAAAGTTACGATGGTTGTATACGGGAACTATGTACGAAAATCATATACAATGTAACGATGATTGTATACGGGAACTATGTACGAAAATCATATACAATGTAACGATGATTGTAAACGGCAACTATGTATGACAATCATATACAATGTAACGATGGCTGTATACAGGAATTATGTATGACAATCATATACAATGTTACGATGATTGTATACGGGAACTATGTATGACAATCATATACAATGTTACGATGATTATATACGGGAACTATGTACGAAAATCATATACAATGTAACGATGATTGTATACGGGAACTATGTACGAAAATCAAATACAATGTAACGATGATTGTATACGGGAACTATGTATGAAAATCATATTCTAGTAACATTGTATATGATTGTCGTACATAGTTCCCGTATACAATCTTCGTTACATTGTATATGATTTTCGTACATAGTTCCCGTATATAATCATCGTAACATTGTATATGATTGTCGTACATAGTTCCCGTATACAATCATCGTAACATTGTATATGATTGTCATACATAATTCCTGTATACAACCATCGTTACATTGTTACAATGTTACGATGATTGCATACGGGAACTATGTACGAAAATCATATACAATGTAACAATGATTGTATACGGGAACTATGTACGACAATACTATACAATGTAACGATGGTTGTATACGGGAGGCTATGTACGACAATATTATACAATGTTACGATGATTGTATATGGAAGCTATATACAACAATAATATACAATGTTACGATGACACGATTTGTATAACCTATAGTAGGTTAAATGGTATCGTGTTAAAATTGTCTTAGGTTAAAATGGTATTACGTTACCATACTAGTAGGGTAAAATGATGTTTTATTACACTTGCAGACTATAGTAGGTTAAATGGTATCGTGTTACAATTGCCTTAGGTTAAAATGGTATTACGTTACCATACTAGTAGGGTAAAATGATGTTTTATTACACTTTCAGACTATAGTAGGTTAAATGGTATAATGTTACAATTGTATAATATGTTTCAGTTGTATTAGGGATAAATTGTATTATGTTACACCAGAAGTCCATTAACTAGTTAATGGACTTCTGGTTACACTTAAAGTAGGTTAATTGGTGTTATGTTACAATTGTTGGAGGTAAATATGATATGACGTTACAATTGTAGCAGGTTAAAATATATTATTTTACACCTGTATTAGCTTAAACAACGGTCAAACAAACTCGCGAATGCAAATTGGAAACATTTGATGCAACCTGTCGCTGATTCATCCGCTAACAACATCTCCGACTAAATTTATCTTACCAGCACATTATTTAAACCATCAAAAACTGTAACGATTAGAGCACGCGGCAAACCCTAGATGCGTGATGACCTTCAGAGGGAAATGTGAAAGCGAGATCGCCTTCACAAAAAAGCCAAACAAATGGACCTTTCACAACACTGGGACGCTTTTGGGGCCCATCGAAACTCAGTAATATCAAACGAAGGAATTGATTAAAAGTTATAGCAAAAGACCTCAAAGTTGTACCAACCCGCCCCCCCAACACACAATATATTATATCCTGTCTATTAGGCCTAAACCTCACTCATGTAATAATATTGTCTATTACACCCCACTAATGTAATAATCTTGTCTATTACACCCCACTTATGTTATAATGTTGTCTATTACACCCCACTTATATTATAATATTGTCTATTACACCCCACTTATGTTATAATATTGTCTATTACACCCCACTTATGTTATAATGTTGTCTA
>JAQQZZ010004203.1:0-11867 GCA_030265115.1 Mopalia vespertina
TCACCTCCAATTTCGTCCATAATATGACAACTTTAAAAGTTATTTTAAAGACTTAGAAATGGTTCCTGGGAGACAAACTAAACATTTTTCAGTTAGTAAACATCAGGACTTCTCAGAAAACATACATTTGTTTCCCAGGAACCATATCTTAGTCCTTAAAATAACTTTTAATGTAGCCATATTATGGACGAATTTGGAGGTGATTTAGGGTATATACGGAAAACTATAAGATGCTTAACACAAATGATATATAAGCATTTTTGTTATGAGATTAGTGAAAATTTACAACAGTATATAAAATTCTGAAAACTTTCAGTATTTATATAATTTATTAATGTTACCTTCGGCTGATAAATGTCCGATAAATAATAATATAATTTTGTCATAATAGCTACTTATGTTATCACATGTGCTTAGCTTTGGGTCAATGTTTGATAACTATGTTTGGATCTTTACCATACAGGGATGTAATGCAATTATAAGACGGTATGGTGACACTTCATGTAAAGACATTATTTGTATTTTAAAGTTTAACTGCAAAAAATATGTAATATGTACTTATAATATCTCCAGTTGAAAGATCAATAAACCGAAACGTTGAGTCAAAATTAATTCAGTATCTTTCTCGGAGTTGGTACTATAGTTTACTATGTTCAACTCCTTAGTGGTAGTCATAATATTATGTATAAATAAATGACTTTGCATTCTCGTACAGAGCAAGTCCAATCTTTCCAGCATATAAATAATATCAGCTATCCTTATCCTGATGTCACTAGGTCACGTGACCCACAGCTCATTCATTTTAGCTTTGCAGCCTGGCTGTTGACTTGCAGGACGCAAATCCGCTATAGGTGGTAAAATAAACTGGAAAACGCTGCATGTTGTGTACATGTACTAACAGAGCAATCTTCTTTTCATAAGACCTTAAACTTAGACGGTCTTCTGACATTGCTATAAATCCTTTAAGTGATAGTGTTCTAGAGGAATAGTGTCCAATTTGCATTAAGCACTATACATGTATGTCCAAATTTAATAGCCTGATTGTCCTTAAATTTTAGTCAAATGTCCCACAACATGAGAGGAGAGGGATATTATCTGTTCAGCTCATTACATGCATACATGTTTTAATTATTGTAATGAGCATTTCTAGTAAATTTGCGTTAAACATCATAACTCCACATTGACAGGCCAGATTATTCTGAAATTTTGGATAAATATCACACAACATGAAATGAGAGGGATATTGTCAGCTCGATTTATGGATATTAATTACTCTAATAACTTTTTGCAGACATATTAAATTATTTTGCATTGTTACCTTGAAGGCAAAAGAAATGCATTCCTTTTCATTGGCGGAACAGGCGAGCTCTTTAGCAGCCTTGCTGCTAAGTATTTTGACATACCCTTTTCAGTTTGATTTTGAAAATTAGACCTATATAATGCTAAATGGTCAAAACTTTTTATCAGTGACAAACAAAGGTCCATAGAAAATAGCCGACAAAATCAGCGTTGTGTATTTTTACCTTTATTGGCAGAACAGTTCCACAAAGGCGTTCTCAAGAGGTGGAAGGTGCATTTACTTTATACTCGGCTGAGGACGTGCTCAAAATATTGTATAACCACAACCACAAATCTCCAGAGTTGAGTACAGACTTTGACTTGAGTATTCTCAAGTTTTAATAACTCAGCCCCAGAGGAACCCCGAAAGGTACATGTAGGATGCGGAAAGAAATTGGATATTGTCTCTGGAAAAATCTTTATTTTAATGGTCTTAGCTATATCATGGAGCTATAAAGAGAAGGAGGCACAACTGATCCACATCAAAGTCCTCCATGTTCGATTCCACCACAGCTGGAGTCGAGAGATTAGCAGCGCAGGTGTGAAGGCTTAATCCGCTCTTTGGAAAATTCCAAGGAAACTCAGAATCATCAGCCGTGACGAGAAATGAAGCTCAACTTGAGATTGTGTATTCCTTATTGAAAACATACAGCGACCTAATCAATGGACAGAATATCAAAGGATTGCGTCCGATCGACAAAAGTTAATGAATCGTTAGACCTATATTTGCTGAATTAATACGGCTCTTTTTATTCGAACAGAGCTATGTTATTTTTCCATTGAAGCAAAGTCGTATTGAAAAGAAGATAAAATCGTTTAGCATAAAGGGAAAGATTAGTATTTGTAGAACGTTTAAACACCATTTAAACATACTCTGACCGCAACAGATTTTTTAACATTTCGCCGTTTTACTTCCAAACTACTATGAATTTTTCAACAGGTGTATATGTATTCTGAATCCTCTCTTTCTGTAGAACAATGTTTGTCCAGCCGGAAAGGTTTAAAGGGATTATCAGTAGCACAACTTTAAAGCAAAAAGAAGCTAATTAAAAGAACCAATGCAAAGAACACCTAAGTTCAATAGATTAATTGCATGTTTGTTTGGTAAATAATTGGTCTGTACAGTAAAATTGGTTGATTAGGGTATCCCAAGCTGAGTTATGTCATCGGAATACCTGCAAATAATTGAAAACAAATATGACAAAACTTGTCATAAGATATTTTTACCATCTATATATCAATATGACAATTAGGATGGAAAAATGTACAATGTATGTATTAATTGATTTCATTTGTGTAACACACGGTTTCTGTATTATAGCATTCTGATTGTATATTCTGAAGGGGTATTCAGTTTGCAGGGGTATTTATTCTTAAAAACACAAACCGAATATCTTGTTTGCAATATATATGACTCATATACTTTATACACCATGTAGATGTTATGAATATTCTCTCCAGATATCTGTTGATAACCCCTTAACAACTTAAAATTAACTTATATACTTGTGGGATTACTTTCTAACAAAAATACAATACTATGGATATTGTTTTATCAGCACTTATTATAACTTGTTATTATTGTTTACAACCCTCAAATGCTCGAAGCAACTTGTACTGTATGATAAAATTTTGCATTTGATAATCAATTAGCCCATTAATATCCTAAAACTTTGTTTTTTTATTAACACATGAAATTTTGTTTAGGCTATAGCTGCCATGATATATGTACAAAAATGCCTCATGCACCACCAAAATGGTTTGAGTGTATCAATAAAATCTGAAAAATCTATTATACTCGGCTTAACTCAGTTAACTGTGATAATAACCTCAACTAGTCCTTAACGAGGTGTGAATTGTGTATTTGAACCGATTATTGATTAACATAATATCAATCTCCAGGGGGTTAATAGCTTATGTCAAGTGTGGTACTTAATAGCTGCTTAAATACAGCCAGAGGTTAAAAATGCAAAAGTACAAAAGGTTAAATTACGACTTAACGAAGAACCGTTCACAAAATTGACTACATACTGTAAAATGGGAAAGATCTCGTCTTCAATACTAACTAAATTTCGATGACCCCTGTTCGGCGGAAATATTATCTTTTATGACTTAAAGATAGAGAATTTTCCACTTTTGACCAAATTTCCCATATATTTTAAAAGGGCAGTTTTTCGGAAATTGAAGACAATTTTTCTTTCAAACCAGTAATCGTTCATACGTAACAATTATATTTTCATTTTCTTCATACTTCCAGTAACATGTATGGAAATTTTCATCAATGTAGTATTGGCGAAAATTACCAAAAAACACAAAACAAAATAATTTGTTGAAATGGACACCTCATGTTTGAAGTACGCTATATGCGGTATCGGTTATCAAAAAATTATTGGACCTGGTCAGTAGCATGGCCGAAGATACAAAGTTTTTTAACATTTCAAAAGCGCATATTTCTTATTGCTACAAATTGACTGAAAACAAATGCGCATATTACAATGTCACTTCCGTTAAAATCCGCTGCGCTAAAATTATTTAGATCTGTTGGGTGGCGGAATCGTACATAGAACATCAAAGAAACTTGGCCACACCCACTGCCCTTTGAATTTTCTATAGCACAGCATGCGCTTCTTGTTAGTGAGCCGTACTGGCCGGCAAAGTTGTGCTTCCTTCTCTTTATAGCTCCATGGACTGACCCATAAAACGACCTCTTGACGTCCATTGTCATGTCAAAATCAATCATTTATCAGCAGTACCACACTCGTTAAAAAATGTCTTCCGCGGTAATTAGGTCATGCGCATTCAACGTTATTTACTATTCAGAGGCACGTCTTATTTCCGTAGTTTTCATAGGGCTATACCTCGTATATCTATATACTGTATAGTTTATTGGATACGAATTCGCATGTAACAAACTTTTAGCTTTAAGGGCGTTGATGCTGTCTGAAAACTAGCTCTATAATAAAACAAGCAAAATCAAACTAGACACGTGTCGTTTAGAGATTGAATATCAACATTATTTTTCGTTATTTTGCTGCAGATCTTCACTCTACTCTGGTCACAACATTGTTGCGTGTTCACCATAATTTATCATTGGAGAATGACTTAGGTGAAGTTACCTAACGTAACCTTTCTAATGTAAGGTCTGTTTATTTTATTTCAGTTTTCATTCAATCATCGGAGTGGCGTGGAAGGCGTTGATCAAGCCAAACTTTCTGTTGTACAAGCACTAAGGGCATTCAGCTTTAAGGGCGTTGATGTTGTCCGAAAACGAGTTCCATGGTAAAACAAGTAAAATCATACGAGACACGTGTCATTAAGAGATTGAATATCAACATTATTTTTTTTTATTTTGGGATAACAAATCTCATTAGTTTCAACAAATTAGAGTGTAGAAACATTTCCACACTGAAACATGCCCAGGAATCCATTCCACGCCTCTCCTGGTTAGACACCAAATCGCCAACAATAAATGTCGGCCATCAAGACCACTCAACCAACAGGCCTTCCCAGAAACAGATTGTCAATGCAATGTAAAAGGTTAAACGACAGAAGGACCAGCCAGTTAACCCGAATGTCATTCAAACCCGTCCGTAGAACTCTTGTTGCCGTTCTAGTTGATCTACCTTTCTGATCCATCAATCGTAGGCTTGTGGGTTAATGAACTACGATATCCTTTTCGTAAACTAAAATCTCAGAAGAAATATGGGTCCAAAAGCCACCATGGCGTAGGGTATTTGTTCATATCTATACGGAGTCAACTCGACACGCGTTCTCCAAAACAATACTTGCCATGTCGTGACGTTTTAACAATACACACTGCACAACTTGCAACTTACGTAACAAAGCAAGTAAATAGACACGCTGGGAATCTGACGTCATCCATGCTGTAGATTGTGACGTGATATATAAAAAAAACGTCACGTCAATCATCGGTCAGCTGAAAGCAGTCTTGAGTAGGTTGTTGCATGGAGTTGAATAACAATTTTGAGTAACAAATGTTTAAAAACAGACGATGTAGGCAATGTTGCAAAGTAGCAGACAAACGTCATTACAGACTTATGAATTTCGTTTTACCATAGCTTCTAAAATTATTTTTGCCAAAGTAAAACTTAAAGGCCATGTCACACCAATCCGACAGCATCCAGCTCAACTCAACTCGACGAGCCGTCGGTAACGACGTCAGTTGTGTCCCATCGCGAGTCGTCGGATCAAGTTGAGCATGTTCAATCGTAGTTGGTTGGCGTCGGGATTCGTCGCATGACGTCTTTTCGGTCTGACTTGGTTCACGACGAACTGCAACTGTAATGACACGTTCAGCCAATGAAACCAACAGTTTAAGTCACATGATCAATAGTTTAAAATGCCGAAAAACTTTCTTCGGTAATATAATTCGAAGCGTTGTCTGGCAGCGCTGCTGGTCGCGCTCCTTTTCCGTCTCGCAAGAAAAGCTAGGACGGATGGTTGAGTGCTGTCGCAGCGGTGAGACTTGAACTTCATACTTATGTCATCTATGCTCAACTAGACATAACTGACTAGTTGAGTCGAGTCTCGTCGCTTTGGTGTGGCATTGGCTTTAAAAGCTTTATTTTTCTGAAAACTGAAAACCCACAATGTTAAAGAATTGGCAGGCTGTCCCGCCTTGCCATAAAGTGGAACATCCTTTGGCAAAGGGCCGTCACTCAGTTGATGTAACGTCATAAGTCAAAACTCATCTGCAAGAAACAAAATTGAATCTCTAGATTTAGACAATTGTGGTACATTGTCATGCCACGTGTTCACGTGGCATACGGTCCGATACGTTCCGTATAATCTAAACCACGGATTGAAGCAACAATCAATCAGTAATCAATCCATCCACTTGCCCACCCATCCATCCATCCATCACTGCGGATTCCTGAAAATAGCAACTTTCGACAAAATGTCGGACCGCGTAGGCCTACCCAAAGTTGACCTTTGGTAAAACTTTCATTTGAATTATTTTTAACTGGTTTCGATAAACACTATGTATCAGGTATGTGTGGACGAGCACAATAAATAAAGACGAATTATATACTCTACATTCTTTGCTAAGAGATATTAATTTAAATGAATGTTACAGGTTAAGAAATTGAACACAATTGCTATCCAGAGACAAGCATTATAAATTTTCATAACCTGTATATGTTGTGTTTTGATCCTTTTTTTTTAACCTAGGCTCATGGAACAAAAGATAGTCGTGACACTATATAAGCACATGTCTCGACCACGAGAAGGTGAATCGAGGTTTGGGGAAATCCATACATGATCCATCTCAGATGACAAGTGCTAATCAAAGGAAGAATCGCTTTAACTACATGCTCCTACAGATTCCACAGATCTAGTTGGCGTTATTCTAGTACTGGACATGTTCGATTTTCTTGAAGTTCCAGCCACCACCAATCGGTATGACGACAATTGGGAAACCACTTGTAAATTAACGTTTGTTTGTTTTGGTTTTGTTTTTTTTTTCATTCTTGCACTTGATAATTTCAATTGTGTTTAAGTACTATAACAGTTCTAGCCCCCACAATACGCTTTGCAGACACGTTCATCAGAGTTTGTTTTGGGGTTTTTCGGTTCTTTTTTATTTTATTTTTTTTTTGGATTTAATTTTGTCTACTTGGGGGCAAGTTACATGACTGGTAACATTATTTTACGGTGTTCGGAAAGTGAATGGATAGACATTGCTGTTGAGAACACGTTGCAAATATAGCAATAAATTCAGTACAATTTTGTTGCTTGGGTCAGAATAGGAATTAAATCAAAAAACATTATCTTTATTGGTTAAAAAGTGTCATTAAATTTGATGTTGTCTATAATATTTTATTAGTTGTATTCCCATGTCGATTATGTTACGAAGTTATCAAATGTGTTAGACATGTTATGTAAGTTATGAAATCAATGTCATTATTCTGAATGACACAAAGACGCATAGACCAGGGTCCCCATTCACACAAAGACGCACAGACCAGGCTCCCCATTCGCACAGACCAGGGTCCGCATTCACAAAGCATCCTTATGCTAAGATTAAAATTAAGCCCCTTTAGATCTTAAGCTAAGGGGGTTTGTGAAAGAGTCTTTTTAGTGTGTGCCTAAAGTGATAACTACGGTCACCTTAGTGTAAGGAAGCTTGGTGACAGTGGGCCCTGGACAACTCAATATGAACAGGGCCAAAGTATAGCAAAGACATGCCATTCCATCATTTTACAATATTTGCGCCTATATGTTACTTGGGAACCAATTGATCGATTAATTTTAAACTTAAAATATAGATTCCTCCCATTACGAGAACAAATGGGATTGCATTTTAACAAATTCCGTAAAACGAAATGGTTGCCATTGCGCTATTTTACAATATCCACTCCTATGTGTTGTGGCGGGTGGTTGGAGGGAGCTTCATGTTGCCCTGGTGCTCTCAGAGCTAAAGGCGAACAGAAAGCCGATCTGTTTGTGGTGTCTGTATTGCGTCGTGTTGGTCCTGTATTTTGATGTCTTGTCTTTGTTTGTTGCCAGAGTGTCGAGGGTGGTTTCCTTCATCCATTGGGTTGGCACGTCGTCATATAAGTGAAATACCCTTGAGTACGACGTAAACTCCCAAACAAACAAATAAATTAAACGTCCTATAAGAATAATCGTATTTTGTTAAAACTTAAAATAAAAATCTTATCTATATACAATACATGTTATTCACAGTGGAACATTTATAAGTGTATTTCAATGTTTAATTTTATTTTATTTCTCTGTTAGCATTTTTAAATTGATATGTATTTAGATTCTTGTCTCGTCCCCGTCCTTATCGCACAGAGCCATCCATATAAACCGATTATTCATCGGGATAGAAAAGGGGCTATAATATTCTCTATCCCTTTGACAGTTGCAGTTCTTTGAAATCTGCATCGGAAACAGTATAAATCTGTTCCTTTAACAGTGCTCTGAGTGAGCATACGGGGCAGCATGCAAAGCTTCAGGCTGTAGTTACCTTTGGTTTTTCAGCAGACGTAAAACAATTACATGTTTATCTAAAATGGCCCTGTATGTGTGGTGTTAGGATCATAAGTGCCGGCAGTTCGAGTTTTCTTCTTGAGTATGTTAATCTGTAGTATGCTTAAATCTTGAGTATATGTAAAGAAATAAACAATGTGTGTAGCATATGTTTGTATAAAAATACCAGAAAATTTTAAATAATAATATTAAAAGTAACAACAATAGCAATAATAATATTGATCATAATAGTAGAAATAGCAACAGTACTAATAATAATAAAAACCCTAATAACAACAATCTATGAAAAATATAATTCTTCCTAAAATTGATTTAGGCAAGTATTTCATGCGGCCCACACAAAACATGGTATCCCATCTTCCATACTGCCTGCAATTTACAACATATATTGACCCAAACTCTCCTGTATATTAATGCATTTCTTAACTTATTTTATTATCCTTATATTTATGTTGTTTACGCTGTAAAATAGGAATCATCTAGAACAGTGCGACCGACAACTTACAGCAGTATCTCCGATGTCAGACTTCCTGTAATTAGTTGTCATTTGACATTTATTTATCGAGCATTTCGTGCGACCTTGTTTAAGATAACGATTTTTAAAAAATATATTTTGTAATTTAAATTGTTTTTTTTTGTTTATGGTATATTAAGACACAATTATGAATATTTATGAAGTTGCCAACCATATCACTTGATTATCAGAGCATATCCCCCCGCGTAAAAAAAATAAACCATAACAAAATCATATGGACTAGGAAATGTTTAATTCTGCTTTGTTTAAAACAGCTAAGTACTCAAAGTGTGTTTTCGTGTTTTCAACAAGAGATACTTATATTTTGAATTGTCTTCATGACAGACCCTAGTCGGCATGCCTGGCTTAGTATTCAAAGTGTGTTTTCATGTTTTCAACAAGGGATACTTATATTCTGAATTGTCTTCATGACAGACCCTAGTGGTCTTGCTTGATCCCGGAATACTTGATCTACATATTGTAACAATCTGCCATTCTCAACCAGATTAAATTATTCTCTTAATAATCGAGACTGTCTTTATTGTATTGACGGCCCATAGTTTTATTTGACATTCATGCTGTGCGCCGTTATACAGCTGACGTTAATGTAATGGGACTACTTTGCTGTTAATGAAGTAAGAAGAAAGTGTGAATTGACTGATCTGATCCACAGCAAGACAATTGGCAACACTAACCCTCATTTAAGCTAGAGTGTGTGTGCCTGTGAGAATTAAACCTGGTCTCGCAAACTGTTAACCAGTTTACTTAGATCCAGTATTTCCACAAATCAATTAATCATAAAATAATAGGACGGTAAAACCCGAATATTCAAGGCATTATGAAAGCATAATTATCATCAGGAGTTCCTGATGATGCCACAATAGTTCCCGCTGATAAAGGCATTTCGCTCACATCGTCAAGCTTCTCAGCAATGGGGTTGTGAGTTCGCTCCCGTACCTTATAAAATGCGGCAGAAAACTTGTAGTGCGACGTGGGTTTTTCTGAGATCTACTCGATTTTGCTCTCAAAATATTTTTGACAAGCCGTCACATTATAATAAGAGTTGCCACCAATGCCAGACTTATCAAGTTACCCTTTATGATATTAATTAAATTATTTGACCTAAATGAGAGCAATATAAAGTTTTTCATATAGCATTGACATTGCAATTTGAAATGGTTGGAATTGACGCTTAATTTTTTTATTTTATTTATAGCAGCAGGTATAGGCCCTACGCTAAATGGTTTTTATCTTTTAGCGTCAAAATTCAACGCGATGTGAAATATTTTTCATATATCCTTGGAATCTTCCGAGGATTCCGACGATAAATGATTTTTTTTCATATCTCGTCGATTTTTCATTTATAGTTGAAACAGGACACTAGCCGGTGGAGGCAACCAACGTTTGCCTTCCTGCTTGTGTCAGTTTCAGTTTAGACTCGCCACCATCATTAAAGTGTAATACCCTTGAGCACGACGTCAGACCAGAATCCGCCATTGAACACTGGAACTATACATAAACATGTGGCGAAAAAAACACAGTGTTGTGATGAACCCATTATATCTGACACCTTGTCGATGACTTTAGACTTAATTTAACTATGAAGTTTGAATGTTAAACTTCAAATTAAATTTATTTAATTTTAAACTGAATAATAATGTTATTTCTATTAACAACATTTCATAGATACAGACATTGCAGAGTGCATTTAATTTGGACAGCAGTGCGTGCTACCAACGAAAGCTTACACAATTTAATCAAGTTAATAGTGTACAATAATATGTGAATAAACTATTGAGAGATTCAACATTGTTAATGGACTTTTCGAATACCCGTTGTTATTATACATGTAAATATGTGATCCAATGAAAACCCGTCGCTCCTATCACGTGTCAGAGCATTGAAACAAATTAAGGAAAACCCATGGCTGAAATTCTTTATTCTCAAATAAAAATTTCAGACTTGCGTAATAACAAAGTCATTATACAGTATAGAATCCATATGTACTTGTTTTGTAGTCGTCCACATTGGGTTAACAATCCGTATTAGAATGAAAACCTTTGGCAGCTCGTCCCATGCAGACTAACAACCCGACATCGAATCGTACACTTAAACCACATATTCAATTCTACACTGCATAATAACCTATAAATATCAGATAAGTGATATTTAGGGCGTAATCTTATATTTAAGAATCAGTTGTTTGTCTTGGGGTTAAACGCCTCGTGATGATGTTCAAGTTGTTAATTGTCTCTTTAGCTGTTTTATGAGAGCAATAACCTAACGTAGCCGCTGCAATTTTTCTGTTTAATTCACTTCCAATTATTTTTCTACGGAGTGTGTACAAATTAGGAAAAAAAAATGCTTTTGAAAATTTAGATGTAATGTATAGAATCTCTCCGATCTCACTTGTTGTTCGATAAGTGGACGGTATAATCGATGAAATAACTATATTATTGATGGGTGGGTCGTTTCCAAAATTGTGCAAGACTGTTCAGTATATGGAATCAAACGAAACAACCAAAACTACCGGTTTTAATGAGCGAATTTGTTTGCCTAATTGGTCTGTAACGTCATACTCAAAGAGTTTTAGTTTCGACGACTTTTCATTGTCCGTTTTGGTTTATTTTTGTGGAACCGGATGGAAACGAAATAATTAGAATTGGTTTGGCGAAACTTGTTGCAATGAACGTTGCTGAGAGACATCTTCGGTGACAGCTGCTCCAACGACAAATGATTCGGGGGCAACAATGAGTACAAATTACGCCCACGACTCTTTGGACAACAACACCTTCGACAGGAGCTGCTCAGTATTACTATTTCTCTGAAACATTCCTCAGTGTTGCATCGCATTTATAGTCGTAGCGGTTGTAGTTGAAGAAATAGTATAGATACCTGATACATTGTCGGAGCCACTCTATTGTATTGTATTTTATTCACCACATAAAACATATAAATCATCATAAGTGTAGGATAACAGTGGCGGGAGTAAAGT
>JAQQZZ010004214.1:0-11867 GCA_030265115.1 Mopalia vespertina
CATTAGGACCATGACTGAAGAACCGTAAAGGCTTTCATTAGGACCATGACTGAAGAACCGTAAAGGCTTTCATTAGGGCCATATTTTTCTAAGAGTGTACCATTGTTGTTTACAGATATTTATTATCAAAACACATTGTTCCTGGATAAAAACATATATGTCAAGATTTGTAAAGAAAAGAACATTTTGTGTTGACATAAATTAATCAACTGTATATTATATTTAAAGAAACACAATATATAATTCGTTTTAGTTCAATATTTGAAGTCAGAGGCCACATGTATACTACTGCAAATAACAAAATAATATCCATCCTTATTCAGCATGGGGTTAACAAAATACGTAAGTAAGCAATTAGTGCAAATATTCTTTCCTGAAATATTGAATTGTATTATTGTGGACTTATAATCTAATTAAATTGGGTCTGAACGTATATTTAGAAAAATGCACTCGGCGCCAAGGATGCAATTTGATTTTAAAGTTTTAAATAAATGTCTAGAAACGCTCTAAAAATTGCGATAAGCAAATTATTTATGCACTTTAGAAACATAAAAAACCCACAATCTTAGATTCTCAAGATAGGCTTCGGAAACGACAGTATACCAATTATCATACTTCGTATGGGTTTGTAATAAAATCCCACTGCTTGTGGTAAGGACCTCTTAAGAACAAATTCAACGAAGGGTTGCTTGATTCTAAACTAGGATTTCAGGCATGCATGAAATTCACATGAACGCTAACTTAACGGTCAACATAATTGATCGCGGTATAATGTTTGTTTTCTTTCATTAACTCTACCAAACTGTGCAGCTGGATTTCATAAGGAATTACAAATGTTGTTTTACATTATATACTTAACTGTCCTTCCATATGGCGGTCATGACGTCATAGAAATGTAAACTGACGCCTATCAGCTTAGTGAAATCATAACCAGTCTTACATATATGTGAATGTGATGAGAATCCAATCATTATTTCTAAAAATATTGCAACATGAGTGAATGTAACCAGAAAAAATAGACGGCATTTTCCATGGTTTATTTCTCGAAGTGCAATGACGATAAGGCCCTTGAACTAGTAAACGGTGCCTCATTGTTTAAAAAATTCTGATTAAAACGATCCCAGTGGATTTTTTTGTCTATCCCACCTTGGAAAGTTTTATAAAAATGTAAAATACAACTTTCAGAAAACATTTTAAAAAATCAAGGAAGGACTTCTACAAAATGAGACACTGTTTACTAGAGCGCATTATGCTCTTTCTAACGGTACAATTTTGAAGTTTCTAACATGAATAATTTTCTAGAAATACGTAGGAAAATGTAGAGAGTCTGCTTAAAACTGAAGTGCAAGAAATAGGCAATTGACGTTTTGCGACTTGTATACATGATCATGGGAAAACGAAATTATAGGATCCAATTGAACTGTTTGTAATTAGAATTTCGAATTATTTGGTCATCAACATATAGTTTGAATACCTAACTTTTAATCCAAGCAATAACAAAATTGGTACATTTTGAACGCAAGCGGTCCACAGCAAGACCGTAAAGGTAATAAGTGTAGGCTAGCTGTCATGTCACATAATGCAATAGCACTTGACGCAAAAACATTTCAAATGAGTTTGTTTAAGAGGCTCTGTTTCAATTGAGTGTGTGGTCAATACCAGTGGTCAATCCTCCAATCGTTTTTTCCCGCTACAGGAGGGAAAGAGGAGGAGGAGGAAGAGGAGTGTTAGGATGGTGGGTTGAAATGGTGTTGGTTTGTCGACCCTTGGTACACGCCAAAACGCAGCCCTCTCTCTCTAACATAAAAAGAAAAGAAAAGCACATGTTAACTTCAAATTTGGAATGTAACTTCTTTCTGTTAACACACAAAAAGTGTATTAGAACAAACTTCGCAAAACAATATAACCACCATTCTCTTATCTTACTACAATCGTGTCTCAGTTTGTTGTAAACATGATCTCGTGAAAACAAAATTCACACTTGGAAAGTGGCTTCCTACAGTTAAAACAGCATATTTGATTTCATTTCACAAAATTTTTTAAACAAATATAGCCGTCCTTGGATTATTTTCAATCTTATCTTCCGCGTTTCTTTTGAACAATGTTACTTGATAACACAAGAAATGTACAGATTTTCTTCCACACTCCACACTTTGCAATGATGGATGGGATTGTAATCCCCCTTTCTTACATTTTTGTGGCTTTTATTCTATGTTCTATGAATAATAGCAACATCGATAGCAAAAGCATCGCTATAATTAAAGAAGAGACATGACAATATTTGATTAAAATAATAAATAAAAAAATTAACAATTATGCAAAAACCAAACCAAAACCCAAAGCATATAGTTTAACAAATGTGCAAGTCCTTGGCCAATATACCACAACCCTGTACATTTGAAGATACTTATATTTTTTGTTTACCGTTATCATACAGCATACTGGAATAATAAGATTGTGTTTAAGCGAAGGAGAGTGATATTCTCAGTTTAAAAAGTTGTATACTGTTATTGAGAGAAAATAGAAAGCCAAATTTAATTGTTTTCCAATAGATGCACTTAATGAGCCTAATTATGCGATGACGATACATGACTAGCCTCTTTATGGAAAAACACAAATTTAAACATAAAATCAAATGGTCTGCATTGCGTCACGTAGACATCGCGTCATGGAGCAGTAACTGACAGACTCCTGTCAGTGTCTGCTTTATCTGCTCATATCAGTATCCTTTTTCGTGTACACGTCAGTGACATCCCATGTATTCTTGAGAAGTGTTCAATGTTTTTGTCATATGCGTTTGTGTACCGCTGTGAGAAATATATCTATTATCAGCTATTGTATAGTAGTTGGTTACAGTAAAAAAACTAACTTAACAGACTTAATGCATTAAGCGATATCCTGTTTATCTGTTTATCACACAGTATTATTACATATCCATCTTTACTGATTGGCCTGCTGATGTGGAGGTATATTTTAGAGTGCTTGGGAAAAACATTTGATGTTATAGACAACAAACAAGATACAGAACAGGCATCTGTTAAAAACTAATTTAACAGACTTGATGCATTAAGCGATAACCTGTTTAACTGTTTATTACACAGTAATATTACATATCTATCTTTACTTTTTGGCCTACTGATGTGTCGGTATATTTTAGAGTGCTTGGGAAAAACATTTGATGTTATAGACAACAAACAAGATACAGTACAGGCATAGGACATAAACCTTTGTGCGATGAGGCCACGTGTTCAAGTTTACAGAGCACGAAAAGAAAACAAAGCTGAGCTAAGAGAGCCACTGATTGCTGTTATCCTCGACAAAAACCCAAGCAATAATAAAGATGGTTGCGTTTCGCATGCGCAGTTATATCCTGGGTTAATCAGTACAACAGCCTACATCCGAGTTCATCGTGTCAAGGGGCTATATTTGTGTTTCATATACGTGTATCTCACAGTGTTCATCTCCAATAGTGTTGACGTTCGTAGTCTCTCTGGTATCATATTATGACACTAGCCATATCTTACATCTGCAAATTGTTAAACGATTTTATGTGAATGTGCACTTATTCTGGAGTCATCACCCTTCTTCATTTCCACAGTATTAACATGAAAAAAATATATACAGTAGCCTACGTGTTAATCTGAACGCTATATTATAACATGGGTTGTATTAGGCTATTTTGGAAAGTTTGAAGTGTTATTTTCAAAGTAACATTAGCGTTATCCCAAATCCCGGTCAACCTTAAAGGGTAAGATAACACAAGCATAACGTGAGTCGATATCTTGTAATCAGCAGCTATGACAAATGCTGTACTGAGTGTAGATAGTCTTCACAATCACGTTAGAGCTTATTTTGGAGTTGACTTGGTAACTCACTCATGTATAGTAGACCTGTATTG
This sequence comes from Mopalia vespertina, assembly GCA_030265115.1. Lineage (NCBI taxonomy): Eukaryota > Metazoa > Mollusca > Polyplacophora > Chitonida > Mopaliidae > Mopalia > Mopalia vespertina. Next base: position 3,899 of record JAQQZZ010004214.1, read on the forward strand.
TGGAGTTGACTTGGTACCTCACTCATGTATAGTAGACCTATATTGTGGAGTTGACTTGGTAACTCACTCATGTATAGTAGACCTGTATTGTGGAGTTTACTTGGTAACTCACTCATGTATAGTAGACCTGTATTGTGGAGTTTACTTCCAAAACGTACAGTATATTTGTTTTGTAAATATGTCATGTTATAATCAAATATATAAACACATGTTAATGTATTTACCTTGTTTCTATAGACTTTTCGGACTGAATAATATGTCTAGATGTCTAAGAAGAACACTGGAAACGACGACTGTAATTAGATGCTTTGTGAAGACTTCTGAAGATGCATTTTAAAGTAAAATGTATACATTGTGTTCCTTCCTCTTGTTCCAGTACGTTAGAACACGAGTGTCTGAAATATGCCATTTATCAAATATATTAAAGCTTTTTAATAAAATTTAAGAAACACCTGCGAAATTTGTTTGGAGATAACCGTTATTTGCTTTGGGTTGTGTTATATATATATAACTGTGCTATACTGATGACTATGTGAACTGTTTAACGCTTTTCTCATTGTTTATTAAAATTATTTTCTGTGGAAGAAATCTGGCCTAACAAATGGTATTTATTGTGAAAAAATTATCGGAGATATACTATAAACTTTAAATATAATGAATCGACAAACGCAGTATGAGAATTGGTGGTACATTTATAACTGGTTTTGTCAACTGTTTTATACATATGTTCGAATTTAGGCGAATTCTATCCATTGAAAAATTATGAAACAATGACATTGATGACATCATCTGCTTAAATAGAACGTTGAATTCGCTTTTTGTATTAATTGTGTTTATCACCGTGTGGCAATGACGGTCAATCTCACCCATAGTTCCCTGTCCTAAATCAAACAGCTTGGAATTGGGAAGGATTTGACTCAAAGCTGACACGTTGCTCAAATCAAGGGAATCAAATCGCCGCCTAGTGATTTGCTATTGCGCATGGAGTAAGATTGATTGTTTGTCTGATTTTATCAACTTGATATCTTGTCCACAGACATCGAGATATGTACTAAGTACAAACAACTCAACACTCACAGCATATATGTTATATATACGCATTCGTTCCCGCCTTTAAAATAAACCTAACATTAATTTACAAAAGAAATTTTTTTTTATTTAAAATTTATCTTTGTGTTATTATGTTTCGGTCGTCACTTGTTGAAGGGTTTATATGATGTAAAGTGTGTGCAGATGTGAAATTTTTTAAAATACGTTTCCACTGTATGTGACATCTCGAAAGGATTTCAATAGCATGCATATACGTCATTGAGGTTTTGAGTTATTTAATAACATCTTTGGACAGAAAGCTTGACTACACTTTCCTTTATAAATGGGCGTAACAAAAGTCATTTTCAATTCATATGTGAAAACTCCCTCTTTAAATGATTCATTAAGAAACAGCGTAAAAGGAACATAAAGCTGTTCAGCACAAATTCGTAGCAAAATGCCAGAGATCTGCCCGGTTGGTTTGTTGACATCCACGTGTTCTAAAAGAGATTTATCCTCATTAAATGTGACATAAATGGTACTAAACTTAGAACACGACTGACAATCTTGATAATCTTGCTCTATATAGTTTTCAGAAACACTTTTAAAAAATCCATTAAAATAGTTGGCTTTTACAGAAAAAAACTGTAGTAGTTTTATTTTCTATCTGTAAATGATTCGGGAGATTTGTTGGTACTTTTAACGTAGTTCCAAAACGGTTTCCTAGTGTCCTTTATAGATTGATTGATTGATTATTGTTTAACGCCACATTCAGCGCTAATCCTTTATAGAAGATTCGACCTTTGATACGTAATCTGTATATAAACATTTTTGACAAATTTTAAACTTAACTATAATAACTCACTTAGCCTATGAAACATAACTTAAATAACTGCTGACGTACCTTTGAAAGAACTCACTTAGCCTTTAAAACATAACTTAAATAACTGCTGACATCCCTTTGAAAGAACTCACTTAGTCTATGAAACATAACTTAAATAACTGCTGACGTCATTTTGAAAGAGCTCACTTAGCCTATAAAAATAAACCAGTTGCTCGAAAGACGATTAGCGTCTAACACCATATTCAATTGCTAACACCGGGTTAGAGATAGACCTTCAACATGGCGTGACGTCATCTAAAAAAGATTAAATTTAATAGCCTTTCGAGCAACCGGCCCCGTAACTTTAATAACTGCTGACGTCATTTAGAAAGAACTTCTTCAGCCTATAAAACAAAGCTTTAATAACTGCCGACGTCACTCAGAAAGACCTTCCTAACCCTTTAAAACAAAAGTTAAATAGCTGATGGCGTCCCTTTGAAAGAACTCCCTCAGCCTATGCATGGAACAAAACTTAAATAGCCTCTTAGATTGTTTGTATTTTTTACACTTGTGTCTGAATTTATTCGTGATAGCTAATTAATGCAGCCGAGTATGTGTTTTAACTATGTCGGCATTCATTACTTTAAAGCTTTAGCTCTATGTGCCAGATATTTGTAAAAACAGCTCCGCGGTTTTCCTGGTTGACTGTTTTATACAATGTGGATTTGTATTCAAATCAGATAATTGATAGTTTTAGTAACATCTCACGCACATCAACTGATTCTTTAAATGTATTGAGATTGAAATGCTGGGTTGTAATCACGTGGATGTCCTCGAATGCACTGTACATATTATCTCAGATGAACAAATTAGCATAATACATCTTTTATTATCTCAGATGAAGAAATAAGCATATTACATATTTTATTATCTCAGATGAACAAATTAGCATATTACATATTTTATTATCTCAGATGAACAAATTAGCATATTACATCTTTGTCGCAAGGTCAAACTTCCATCAATGGGGCATTCAATTATTCACTTATTTTAAGTAACCCTAGGCCTATAATATTTCTAGATAGATATAAAACTATTAACCATAGAGATGTTAAAAGTACTATATATAAATAAATAGTGCTTTAATAACCAGATTAATTTTCTTTCAATTTTTTTCTCCAATTTTTTCAGCGTTTTTAAAAAAACTTCAAGTTCACAACACACACACAAACTGGTCCTTTGGTATAATCCTATCATAAAGTTTCTACAGTGTGCTTAAACCCGGCAAAATTTTGAAATTTGAGTTTGTTTTTTTTTCCGCTAATACTTATTTAATACGTATATACAGGCTCCCTAAAGCTCCATCAGTATTTAAGGTGTCTATTGATTCAGTGACTTAAGCGAAACTCATTATTTGTATTTTCAAACGATAAATATGTATAGCTCATGCGATTCTAAAGTAAATGCTAAAATTCTTTAAATAAGCGGTAAACTACTTGCGACCCTGTCACGATTAATATAAGTTACATACCCCATATGAATGGGGGCTTTCATGATATCATTATCTCTGTGCCGACTCGGAAATGTATAATACGTCAGACGCACGTCTCTACCATCATACAACTAGATAGCTTGTCAAAGGCCAGAGTCTATGCGTGGGAGAAATGTATAACTCCTCAGTGCCGGCACTCACCAGTCTGGCCTGGTAATGGACGTCAGAATCTGTATTACATTTATAGAATGTCTGTATTTCTTCGCTTCCAACACAAATTTATATCGAGTTTACTTATTTATTAGGTCAAATTTCATTTCTCAAATTATAAAGGCCTCTACTGACTTCCTCGTCTGACTTCCTCGTCATCCTTTACGGACCTTATCGTTGTAATAATAATAAAACCAAGAAGAAGAAGAACAACAACAACAAGAAACAACAACAACAAGAATACCAATAATATAATAAAATTATCAAGAAAATCTAAAAGCCATAATAAAAACAAATTTTCAGACAACACAGACGTTTATATTTTATAGTTAATATATTATTTTTAATTAGACGATTTTTATTTATTATAGCTTATAGAAATAAAACAGAAACACCAATCCCCGCGCACAAGTATGGCAGACTAATACAAAAATTTTCAGAAATACATTGTATTATCTCATAATTAGGATATAATATGTTCTAATTAGGAGTTAAGTTATAATTAGTAGATAATAAGTCGTAATTAGGAGATCATAAGCCTTAATTAGAAAAAATAAATCATTTTGACATAAAGATGTTCACAACGAGGCCCCTCTACGCTGCCGTATGCAACAACTTCCAACCATCAGGATGTGTTACCTCCCTTCCAATTTTGCAGTCATCGGCACATAACAACTTTTTGAAGTATTTAAAATTAACGGAAGACCATTGCTGAAAATATTAAAAGCCGTAGTAAAGTAATGCAGTGCGAACAAGATCCATTTGGCAGGAAATGTTAATACAGTTAGTTAAAAAAGGGGAAATGGAAACTGTGGTCAAATGTGTTTCTTCCGCCTTTAGCTTGTCTGTTAAGATAGCTGAGATCAATCAACTTGCTGTTTGTCGGCACAAATCTCGGCCATGTCGTTTAGGACATTATATGTTGACAAAACTGTAATATACAGCTTTTTAGAATTCCTTCTGGGCGGAAGTATACGTATGACCTCTTTTACTAAAAGACTGATTGATTGATTGGGGCTTAACGTCGTACTCAAGGGTCTTTTACTAAAAGAAGTGCCAGCTCCCGTGGCTCAGTGACTAGCAACTTGGCGTACAGCACACAGGACTCCGACAATCGCTCGGTGGTCTTTAAGAGGATTCTTCTCTGTTTTTCATCGTATTTACGTTAGGCAGAGTAAGAAGTGGACAATCCCTCAAATTTTCTCATCGAGCTATATCCATTTCATAATTGGATGTTAAACATTCAGTATTGCTTAAACTACAGTCAAATTCATCCACGCGGCCATATCTTGCTACTTTAATCACTAAACAGAAGAGTTCCACAAATATTGACCAATCACATATATTTCTTGTCACACTAGGGGGCCTACGCCAAGAGACCTATAGAGTCGACTGTTTAAACCTGTGACGGTTGACACCATTGGTTCACACATGTTATTAACCTGTAACACACAAGAGTGTAAGTTGCGTGACGTCATGAATAGGGTTGCCATGCCCAAAATGTCAGCTTCCAGTGGTCGTAAGTAGGTACATACTCGTAACCCGTAAGTGATTTTCTAACATGAAGAAACATTAAGTCGATATCATATTTAAGTATGTTTAATAGTAACCTTTCAAGGGATATAGGTGTTTTTACAGCCCGGATCATCGCTTTAAGTACGACATCAAACCCCAATTAAAAATGGCTAGTAGTAAATATCCAATACCATGCAATTGCTTACCCAATCTGTAGTGTCGTAGTTTTGACGCGGGATAGCAATAGTGTGTTGCTTCACAGTTTTGTTTGAGAAAAACGTGTCTGACAAATGGGTAAATATGCGCAGTGTAGAGAAAAACATGTCTGACAGATGGGTATATATGCGCAGTGTATAGAAAAACATGTCTGACAGACGGGTATATTTGCGCAGTGTGTATAGAGTTTTTGTTTTCAGGAAATTATTATCGTCGATCAATTTCGAAATTATTTTAATTGAAAACAACATGAGCGAATTTAAACATGCCGTCAGTTTGTTTTATCATTCAATTTTCTTACCATTTGGTGAAACTTTACAAAACACTGACCAATGAACATTTTCCTTTTGCTTATAGTGGAACTTGTGGCTCAGAACAGAACATGTATCCCCAGGGACCAGTTGTTCGAAAGACGATTAGCAGCTAACACCAGATAAAATGGCTAATACCGGGTTACAGGTAGACCTACAACACAGCGCGACGTCATCCAATAGAGGATTAAATTCAATAGCGCAATCGGGCCCAGATCATTTAAAGTTGTGACCTTACAAAGTATATATTGTGTATATAAGAAAGTGTAAAGAAACAATTAAGGAATCGCGATGAATCCATGTAGTCCAATTTATAGCATCAGAGTTCGTATCATAATGTAGCAGAAAAGGCATGGAAACCGGGAAGACTAATGGGAGTTTCGAAACGTCAAAAGGTGCAAAGGTCCAACAGACGGTCCTCTGACGTCAGAAATGTCGAGATTCTTGCTATTTTCAGAAACGTCACAATAAAAAAATGTGAGTGACGTCATTTAAAACGCTATAATCACAAGTGCTATGACGTCAGCGGACCCTCAATATATTTAAGAAATAATGCTCAAGCGACTGCCGTCTATTGCGAATTTTAGGACAGTTGGGGTGGACGAGTTTATTTTAGGGCGAAGGCGTTAGCCTGAGCTCCAAAATGTAGAAACTGTTTGTTTTAAATTTAGCAAATGCATTTGATTTGTCAAGATGTTTTTTTGTTTGTTTTTTGTTTACATCTGAAAACTTTGATACTTGCTCTCCCTCTCAATTCCGTACATAAAAAATTTCGTATGTCCCGAAAGGATTTTTTTGGTGTTAAAACCGTACATTTAATGCCATTTGAAAAAAACGTTATCCCAACTTTGAACTCCATTTTGTTGTCGTCGGCTTCATCATAAACAAACACAATAAGCAAACACGCCAATACCACCCCTGTCATGATGGATGCGTCCGGCGACGCTGAAAATTACCTCGCGAGACTAAAAGCTGTCGTCTATTGAGAATTTTAGGACAGTTGGCATTATGACAACTCATCCTGTATGCATTACGCAAACTTGCAGGGGTAATAGAGTATTGGTTAGGTGGTAAATTGTCTAACATAAAGAGACGCAAGTTCTCGAGACATGGTGTGTCCTGACGTGAAACTCTATTCCACACCTTGTCACACTTGGGCCACATTTGTAGTCAAACGAAGAGGAGTTATCCCTCATAGTTCGAGTAATCGGCAATGTGTAGCAGTCTGTAACCATGTTGCATTATATTACTCTGCAATAGGTCCGAACATTGAAATACATTTAAATGGGAAAAAATTCATCACGCCGCTGTAACAGACAACCACGAAGACGCATAATTAAGGCCAGTGATCGAAAAGAATATTGTCATTCTCTGCTGTTTACCATGACATTTCTGCAGAGGCGTTTCATTGTTTGAAAGGTGGCTGATGTATTTGATTGGCTTCTTCGTTTTTTTCAATTTGCTTTGATCTTTGTCAATTTGCTTTGATCTTTGTCAGACCTCCGCAACGGGGTAAGTGTGGCAAGGCTTATAACAGAACTTCTTGGAGACATCAGACTTGCCTGGGGAAAATGAAAGAGACGTAGGTGCGGGAATATTAAAAGTAAGTTTACGTGCTGAATAGCGCCTTATATAGGGCTAATAAGAAAACATGGTGAACTACGTTTCAAAATCAGTTTGTCTAAATTATTTATTATTTAAATTATTATTTTGTCTTTTTAGTCCCTTCACTATTCTTCGCTGTTAATTAAACCGAATATTCTTACATGGTAATTGATTCTTACATATCCTGATTAGGGCGATAGGCAGAAACAGATCTGATTGCTTACAAAGAGTCCGCATTTATGTCCGCCTTTATACGCTACAGACTACTGGAGTGGAAAAGCAGCCATCTTGCCTCCTTCACGAGGTCATCGGGGCCGCGTGTTGTTCATATTTTCATACCCGCCTGGCTGCTACACTCTACCACCGAACATGTGGACATACTTGCCCAGTTATATATACTTTAATGAATTCCTAAGATAAAATAATATCAACAAAGTCAAAGTGACAAGGCAATAGATGCTCACATCTGAAAAACAAAATCGCTCAATAACTTTGCTCATTCCCTTTCCTGTATTTATTTCGTGTATTCGAATGTGAGCCTTTTTAATTTTGACGTCACTCGGAAGTAGTCAGCTGACCGTTATGGGCCTTCTGATTGGCTCTGGAGCTATAGATGGCCGTTCAACATGGCACTCCACTCGCTTTTACAAAACAGTAAGCAGCCATGTATATCTTCGGCTGTACGCGTCCTGGGGGGGGGGGGGGGGGGGGGGGGGGGGGGGGGGGGGGGGGGGGGGGGGGGGCGGGGGGGGGGGGGGGGGGGGGGGG
>JAQQZZ010004225.1:0-11866 GCA_030265115.1 Mopalia vespertina
CTTAGAATTTAAGTCTTGACCTGTTCATAGTTTCTAAAATAATTGCCGAGGTGAAGTAAAAATTGCCGAGGATATTTTATTTTTTCCTCAGCAATTTTTTTGCCGAGGAAAATATTCCTAATTAGCAGGGTTGCAAGTTGTTGGCTGTCTTCTTCTAAATTTGAATTTTGCTACTGATTTTGACAATTCTGTCATATGATAATCAATGATGATTGTATTTTAAAGCAATTTTGCTATATTTTTCACAATGGCACATTTATGTATTTAAAACATCAACAAACCAGGGGAAGATGCAAATGTTAGGTTATCTCACAAAATTTTAGAGGACCGATTTTAAGGTTATGCTGGAAAAGATTACAACACAGGCCTGTATAGGATGACAAATTGTCCATTTCACGGTGTTCCTTGTGTTGGAAAACTGAGAGGAAGTCTTGTAAAAACAATAACCAAATTAAGTCTACAAGTACTCAGTCACATCAATAATCGAATACTTACTGTAATATTAGAGAATACTGTACCAGTGGCCCAGTAGAAGAGACGAGGCTGGTTTTCTATGATCCTGTATTTGGAGAACTGAGCCCATGTAAGCATGAGGACGAAGAGGAGAAATACAGACACCAGGGGCCTCATGGCAGCATAGAAACCTCTCATCTTACCCGTCTTCTTCTGGTAAGACCTGTCAACATTCACAATACACGGATTCATTGATTGATTGGTGTTTTACGCCGTGCTTGATGACGGCTGTATATTCCATACTAGTACAACCAAGATGTGAAGCGTTTCCATAATGTTACAAAGTTAATTTTTCTCCAGTACTAAGTAAAGACAGCATTGCCTCTCTTCAAACAAACTGCTCTTAGCCAGACAGCCATGTACATTTGAAAATGTGGTTATCCTTGTCAACATCCACTTGCTTAATAATGTTACAACAATACACGTGTCTAAAATATTACTTGCTATACAGAGGAACTGAAATCAGCTATTGACTTGATGGAATAATTTTTAAGTGTTAAATCACAGAACATTTTAATTTAAAGTAATTATATTTACCAATATAGATTCCAAAATGTTGGCGGAAATGTCAACCCGATAAATCCAACTGAAAACAAGAAACAAACAGATGAAAAATTCGTAATTTTAAGACCTTTCTACCAGATTTGGCCATAAAAAAATTAAAGAAATCCTTGTGGTTTTAAATTTAAGTTTTAATTTCACAGTAATTATTTCATTTCCCAGAATTTATTTTATTGCAGTGTTTTGTTTCTCATTATTTCACAATATATACCGTATTTTAACACATAGCATTGATTAGTATTTCACAATATTTATTGTAATTTAAAAGTATTAATTGCTATTTGACAGTATTATTTATTTGTATTTTACAGTTTTAATTGATATTTTACAGCATTTGTTTTCACTGGACGAGCGGATTCTGTTTTTTTTTTGTTTGGTTTGATTGATGAGCTAAATGCATGCTTCACGTCACTTTACGCACACAAATGAAGATTTTTGCATATTTAAACTGCCATATTCCAATGCATTTTGTTACCCAGTTGTTTTAGTTTCCGTGCGTATTTGCACAAAACTACTGCATAAAATATGCAAACGGTAATACACATGCTCTCTGGTGCCCTGAGTACTACAGTCAAGGGAAGCTTACACGATAAAGATTTTTAAAAACTTATTGCCGTACTTTAGGTTATTTCACTCATATAATGATATCGCAGGACAATGGGAGAAAGAAACCAACCTCAACAGCACATTTCAAGGACTTTTAAAAAAAATATGTACATAGAACTAGCTACCTACAGTAACTTACCGTAACATAAAATCTCAAAGGCTTCCCCAGAACTCAAGTTTATAATAGGAAGGGTAAATTTCCAAATTTTATATGTTCCTAGAAATGTCATCAAATACACTATTGTCATTCCCTGAAACATAAAACGACAATATAGCTGTGTTTGTTTGATTGATTGATTGGGGTTTAACGTCGTACTCAAGGGTATTTCACTTATATGATGACGGATTGTCCACTTCACACTGTTCCATATCTAATTACGGTGGAAAACCATGATGAAACCTTATAAAAATCAACCCGTGATTGCTGGAGCCACATCTTGTGACTCACTCATATACCTGATGGTGACTTAATCAGGTGAACGGTAAATCGAAGTAGGGTTAGTAAGCGCACACGCTACCAATAAGCGCCGGCCGCAGGCAGCAACAAAAACAAAACAGTACAAAAACAGGACAATCAAAAGGACAGCATATAAAGACATCACAAACAGATCATGTTGCTGCTTAGTTCGGAGGACAACAGGAAGCTCCCTCTTCCCAAAATAAAAGTGACTCACCCAAACTTTCTTGTCAACTTAGTAAAGATCTGTTTGGTTTCAAATCGAAAATGTCTGCGATTTTCTTCTTTAAGACTGACCAGGCTGGATATCTAATGGGAAATAAAACACAGCATTTAAATTACAACAGTCTGGAGAGCCTGCTATTGATAGACAATGAGATAAAACAGTTAGCACGTTATGTTCAAATTACACTGGTCATCAATAGGAGCCCAACAAAGAAGTTGCTGTGTTTAGGTCATATTCCAGGAATTCACCGACTATTCAAACTTCAACTGGTTCACTGGAATTTATCGGAACTAGTTCTCAATTGACAAAACTTACATATACATAGATTTTTATGAGTTACGTTTATAATGTTGATTTTTTTGTGTGTTTCTTTGAGTACATTCGGTATACAATCTTGACAATTAATGTTCAACTCGCGCTTCTTGAACATCAAATGTCACTCACTGACAAATCATAATGTTGCATTCTAAAACATGCTCTAGTTGTATAATATTGAACAGAGAAGAGATGGGGCAATTGTTCAACAAATGAACATGGTCTAAAACCATGCTCAAGGTTATTTCACTTATAAGACGATGGTGCACTCAAACAGTAACTGTCACACAAGCATATTCAGAAAATGTGTAAAAATCAATGTTTCTCTGTTGCTTATTAATACAGATTTAAATGAACAATAACGGTTATAAAAGAAAATCACCATCTTAACTGAAAATGTTTCTCAGATATCCAAAAGTACTTTGAGTACCATCTACAGTGGTTGATAATTTGAGTGCAATCTGAAGTGGTTGACAAATGTTGAGGGCGAATTACAAGATGCTATAATCATGAGAAGAACATTTTGTTTTTAGTCAACCTGGTGAAAAAAAAAAGAGAAAAAAAACTTGAACAAACAACCTACGCTCATGAAATCAGTTTTTTTAAAGCCATCTGAGAATACAGAAGCAAATCAAAGTGTGAATTTTAACCCGATATGTTTCGTTTTGTTTTTTTCATTGAGTTGTACTCAAGGTTATTTCACATAAATGACGCCAGATTGTCCACTTCCCTACCTAAGTATGGTGGACAACTGAGAGGATACCTAAAAAAACACAGCCGCGATTTGCCAGATACACATAGCATGACTATCTCATATAACAGAGGGACTACAGAGGGACAGCTAGGGGGTATATTTACGCTTACCAGTTGTTGAAGATAAGACGCCAGTTTAACATCAGGAAATGATGCTAAAATCACCCGTATAAAGGCCATAGTTGATTTTAAAATCTCTCTCTGTTTTGCAGCTAACAAAATACAGCAATTCTCGACCAGCATCTCCAACAACCGACCACTTATTTTATCTGGAAAATAAAATGTAAAGAAAAAAAAACAGAAAAAGATTAACATCTTTGAATGGCATTTAGAAGTTGATTAACTTTGCACTCTGGTGATCTTTGCACTCTGTAAACCCATATTTGTTTTTCTTACCCTATCACAACTATTTTATATTATTGAGAACGATGTCAGAATAGACATTGAAACGTTGCATAAACAAATGAGAAGTTGCCATCCATATAGTGTTTTTTAGAAAAAAGATTACTTGAGTGAATACTTAAGTACTAGTATTACCTTTGTATTGGTAGAATAGTCTAGTGAGTGCTAACAGTGTGGCACTGATCATATGTGGATCACCTGCTAATCCAGGTAAAATCAACTCAAAATACTCCTCCAGAGCTTCTGTAACAGAAAAAGAAAATTCACTCAAAATACTCCTCTAAAGCTTCTGTGATAAACACAGTAAAAAGGTCAGATTAAAATACTCCAACAAAAATTGTTATACATATAACAAAATGGAAATGAAGATTTTCACAACTGAAAATAACATATGAGAAGTGTTTTATCAGTAAAAGAAAGTTATGAAAAATTCTACAAAAAAGTTATATTATCCACTTTTTCGTCTCAAGTAGAACCAAAATCAAGTACATTATACAATTCACAGGAGGGAGGGCTTATTGTACAAATTTGCATACAATCTGCCCTGAAATAAATTGAGCCTTTTAGGTTAGGAAATAATATTATATGTTAAATTTATTAACTTTCCATAAAAACTTGAATTTACTGATTAATATAATAACCGACTGACCTTCTTCTGGTTTTGTGGACCACTTTATTACTGTGGAAGCCATTTCCACCAAGACACTGTAAGCAGCTTGTCTCGCTCGTTCACCTATCTCCTTTGTACAAAGAATAGCCTGTAACAACAACAACATGGTCAATAACTAGGTTTGCTTGATTGTGGTTATACTTAAGGTTATTTCACTGCTGGAAGGGTGTAGGAACTAATCCTCAGTGCAACTAGCAACAAACAAAGTCAAGAAAATCACAATGTGCAATGCAAAGATAACTGCTTCCTGTTGCTCCTTAGATCCAAGAGCACCAAGCCAACAGGAAGCTCCCTCCAACACACCTTTATTCTGTCACCTATATGCCTAGAATTACACTTCTTAATTATTATACAAAGCTAATAAGTGAATGTGAAGGTTTCTGTGTTATATATAGAGGATATTGCACAGTGAAGTTTGAATACCATAAGTATTGCTCGAGTGAATGGTTGAAAGGGATAACCCACGCGCACGAATCATCGAGCGGGTTATTCTTTCGACCATTCACTCGAGATATTTATGGTATTTATTATCTATGTCAACTATTAAATCAAAATCCATGTCAAATTCTCTGATCAGCTGTATTCTTGCAAATGTCAAAATGAGACTGTGTAATCCCTTCAATATTACTTCGCCTGAACAAAATAAAACCATAATTTATCAATGTTGTATGCATTAAAAAGATAACTTTCTTATATGTTTCACAATTAAATTACCATAATATTTATCTGTCTGACTGTCCCTCTAAGAAAAACTATTTTTGACTAAAAACTTGCATATGCATGATTTGGTTTTTGCTAGAGCTCAACAGTTGGAAGCATGGCTATTTTGTTGTATTTAAGGTATCAACTCATTTCTCTGACTGGTTGAAATCAATTCACCTGGTCAATATCACTATATCAGTGTTTGGTGCAAGGCAATCTACACTGAAGTACTCCATTTAATCTGTCAAACTGGAGTGTGCAGACGTCACTCAGAAAAGTACTGTAGTTCAGACAGGGTCATAGATTCTGTAGTTGTTATTTTGTTTTTAAAGTAAATAGAGGATACAAATAGGCGTTTTGTATAAAGTTACGTAAATGAGTTATTCTCCTTTACCTCTGGTATCACCGCCAAAATAAACTCTTTGTCGTCAGCTTCCAGAAGTTGACACATGTGCTGAAGACATTTTAATCGAGGCTGGAAAGAAAAGAAAAATTCACTTACAATCACTCATTTTGAATAGTTGCTGAACTTGTGTATTTCAGATAGTGATTGATTAATTGGTGCTTAACACCATGTCTTACAGTATTCCTCTTATAGGACTGCAGTGTACTTGCAAAAAGTGAACAGCAACACAACCACATTGTGTTTGTTTGTTTGTTTGATTGGGGTTTTACGTTGTACTCAAGGGTATTTAACTTATATGACAATGTGTCAGTTCAATGGGTGAAGGACACCACTGTAAACAAACAATGACAAGACGGGACAAACACAGGATGCAATACAGACACCACAAACAGATCGGCTTCCTGTTCCCCTTTAGCTCTGAGTTCACCAGGGCAACAAGAAACTTCCTCCAACCACCTGCCACAACCATAATGTGAAGTGTTATATACAAATGCTCTGTTGGAAAAACAATTTTCGTCCATAGCTGACAGCATAAATATACTTCAATTATACTGCCCTTGGCAAGAGGGATATTTCAGTTAATGAAACAATGTAATTGGCTTGTTTGATCTGGGTTTAACACCGTACTTAAGGTTATTTCACTCACATGATGGTGTGCCAGACAATGGGTGAAGGAAACCACTAGCATCAAACAAATGCAAGACAAGAGAAATACAGAACAATCACAAGACAAAATACAGACATGACAAACATGTGGGCTTCGTGTTGCTTCTTAGTCCTGAAAGCACCAGGCCAACAGGAAGCTCCCTCCCAACCACCCACCATTTCTACAATGCATTCTCAATCTATTATTGATTACCAAAAATCAATTATATACATATGGTTGCAGACCAGCTTTAAAATTGTGTGGTACAATAGAGGAGGTTAGCAAACTGTGCTACAAACCCCTGGTTAAACATGCAATTTGGAAACAAATTGTAATTGGTGAGGAATTTTCCATTCAGCCCTGGGGTGGCCCTTGCAAACATGATCCCCCTCAACCATTGTGTCACTCACGGCAAACTTACAGCTTTAGATGAAGGCCCAGATGATGACAATGAATGTAACAATATCCCCTGTAATTCTGATGTAGTCTCTTTAACAAATTCCCTACATGAGGAAGATTTCCCGGCACAGATCTCTTCTAGCAGTCTGTAACACTTCTTCTGTAGGGTTTTGTCCAAAACCTGACAGTGCAATAAATAACACCGGTTAATTAATTAATTTCAAGAAATCTTAAAAAATCTTAAAAAACATTAATATACATATAGCAAAGCAACCTTAGTTCCAATTCTATTAATTCTTTAATATTTTGTACGGTATACTATAAATTATATATTTATATATTTATTCTAAATGGTAAATCCAACAAGGATATTGTATGGCTCTGTATGGACGAGTTCAACTAAGTAAAATTAAAACAGAGCCTAGGAGAACAGTATCATTTCATTATTTTGCATGACGCTTATATAACTATGAATAATAAGTCAGCTAAGTAGTCAATTGGTCATTTGAATGGTCAATAACTCAATTCAGGTAAATTTAGATCATCAGTAAGTCAGTTTAGTAGACAAAAGTCTGTTCAGTGGTCAAATGTCAAAGTCCGTGACACGGCCAAAACTTGGTAAGTGGTCAAAATGAGTTGTTCCTGTGTACTTACATCAACATGAGATTTGGCTAACTCGTACAAACTTAAAACATGTGATTTTTCAGCATATTGCACCATAGCCACAGACAGGTCCAATAAATTATAACTGGAAATAGACAAACAGAAAAGTTAACTTCAAAACGGATGTTAAAGTAATAGAAAACAAATGTCCAGAATACTTATTTCAAATTCGAGTTGTTTTTTATTTAATGTAACTTGTTTTGCTAAACAATTTTATTTCCCAACAAACCAAGACAGGAAAAAAAAGATGTAAAAACAAAGAGATAACAAATCTGCTTCCTGTTGCCCCATAGCTCTGAAAGCTCCAGGGCGACAGTAAGCTCCCTCCCAACTGCCTGATGGTGCAACAAGACAAAGTATATAAATTTACGGCCCAATATATCACCCCTTGGCCCAGATATCACCAGGGCATACCAAGCCTTCACCAATCTGACAGAATAATGTTAATATATAATTACCTGGATAGTTTCTCTAAACCTTCTTCTGTCATTTTTGATAAACACTTTGATAACAGTGAGTTGGTCAGCTGGAAACAAAAGAGAAATTATAATAATTATTGCACGCAGGTCTCTGAAATAAACAAATATACCTCGTTTACACCATTTCTCCACTAAGTGTACACCTGTGATCTATAGATGTTTTAAGTCATTTAACATGTGAAGATGTTTACACCATTTCTCAACTAAGTGTACGCATGTAGACCTGTGATCTATAGATGTTTAAAGTCATTTAACATGTGAAGATGTTTTAAGTCATTTAACATGTGAAGATGTTAAGACCATAGCAGTAATAATGACCAATAAGCATTATATTGCTTTTTAAACATTTTGTGTCGCACACAATATCTCTAGACACATTAAAGACAATAGGGGTTAGGGTACGTGTTTTAACCCCTACTGAGGGTAAACTACATATTTGCTGGACAAGAAATTATCTTTGATTGATTGGTGTTTACCGCCATGCTTAAGGGTATCTCACTTATATGATGTGGTGTACTTCCAAAGAGTGAACAGTTACACAACCATAACGTGAAGTATTTTATACAAAGGCTTTCTTAGAAAATCAATGTTCCTCAATCAAAGACAGCATAAATATACTTTAGTTACATGGTCTATCAACAGTTTGTAAACATACTCACCTGTGAATCTAAGATTTTCAGGTAGATTTTGATGGTCTCTAGGACAGCAGGTCTAATCATCTCACTAGCCTTATCAGACTCCTCTGTGGTGTACAAGTTAAATAGGATAGGTAAATAATTCTTACCAAACCTTGTCAACACCGAAATACACTCCTCTGAAATTAAAAACAGATCAACTCTTACATAACTCGTTAAGCAGAAAAACACCTGAAGCATAGGAAAATTATATGAATAATTAAGTTAAGTTTATTATTTTCAAAAGATTTGTTTGTTTGTTTCATTGGGGTTTAACTTTGTATTCAACAGTATTTCATTTATTATTTATATGACAACACATTGTCCATTTCTCACTATGTCATACATGTACATGAATATTATACATTAGAAAACTAAGGTCGACTCGATCCTGTGATTGGTTGATCTGAGGAGGATCAGTTGTCCGATACGCTTATCACTGAACCACGGTTGAGGGCTCAAAGACAGAATTGCTATTACAATTTGGTACATGTAGGGTAAGCGATTATTATAAAGAATAAAATGGTGCTTATACAAACTTTCTCTACTTAATATCAGTTTAATCTGCCTACAATACTACTTAAACATTAAGGAAAAAACTAACTAGAATCAGTGATTGGGAAATTTGGGAAAACGAAATGCTTGTACAAACCATTCTGTAGGTTTTGAAGAATGAGTTTCCGAAGTGATGACAGAATATCCATACGAAGGTCTACTCTCTCATTCAGTGCAGTGCCCAGAATCTTAGCCAAACCAGGAAATGCCTTAAAAAATAAAAATCTTTTTATTTTAATCATAGGATAATGGCATATATTAAATCAACAAACAAAGACAAGAAAATCACAGGATGCTGAGAGCAACAGATCAACAGGAAACTCCCTCCCAACTGCCCGCAATTCCTTAGGGTAGACAAAGCTCAGCTAATGTTTGGCAATAGGGATGGAAACAGTCTAATACAGAAACGTGGTAACATAGACCACACCTGTCTACATGTTAACTGCTCACCTTGGTTACATCAGTGGGTCTGATACAAAAAGGTGGTAACAAAGACCACACCTGTGTACATGTTAACTGCTCACCTTGGTTACATCAGTGGGTCTGATACAGAAACGTGGTAACAAAGACCAGATCTGTAACTGTAGGGCATCGTAGGATTTAGCCTGTATTGTGCGATTCACTGCCTTGAAACCATCAGCTATAACAGCAAATCATATCAAATTAATTTGATTTTGTTTTAATTGGATGTATATTATACAGTCTAAGCGGTTTGCAAATCAACATCACATTTATTTTTATTGTAGAGAAAGTAACTTTGGCTTGCCTCCAACGGGATTCGTTTTGTTATATTGGGGTTTAAGGCAATACTTAAGGTTATTTCACTGACATGACGGTGTGCCAGGAAAATGGGGGAAGGAAACCACCCTCCACGCCACTGGCAAGAAAGCCAAGACAGGACATATACAGGACAATCACAGGATGGAGTACAAGGTCATCATACAAGAGATCGGCTTCCTGCTCGGAAGAGGAAGCTTCCTCTGGACCCCTGCTACCAGTCCCAGCTCCCTAAACCTGGTCATACCACTAGAATGATTGAATGGGGTTTATGTTGTACTCCTGGGCATCTCACTCTGCATTACTTAACTGGGGTAGGAAATTGACCCTACAATACCTGAAGACGACTATGACTATTAGTTCTTACCTTTCTGCTTCAGTTTTGCCGCCAGTGGTAAGAAGTAGGAGGTAAAAAAGCTGAGTTCTGT
This sequence comes from Mopalia vespertina, assembly GCA_030265115.1. Taxonomy (NCBI): domain Eukaryota; kingdom Metazoa; phylum Mollusca; class Polyplacophora; order Chitonida; family Mopaliidae; genus Mopalia; species Mopalia vespertina. The sequence goes on from JAQQZZ010004225.1 coordinate 10,233, forward strand.
TTCCTGTATATTCTCTCGGAGTACAGGTAACAGCCAACTTCTGGGGAATTCCACACCATCACTTAAAATAAAACAAAATTATTGATGAAAACATAGCTGATTTCAAACGTTGCATACAGAAAACCCTAAGGTGGTAAATAAAATGCTTCCTCAGTACAAAGTTTCAGGCACAATTATAATGATATCTTGTGTGGGGAGTCAAATTAATTTCATACATATTTTCTTGAGCACTAGTTTTCTAAATCATTTGATCTGTTTTAAAATTGTCTTTCCCTCTATGTATATTATTGAATGTTTTTAGTTTTTATTATGTCTTATCAGTTTTATTATGTATAATTAATGTTGTGTTCGTGTGAGTGAGTCTGTGTGTATGTGGCCTCAGAGAAGATAAACAATTTGTTGACTGAGTTTATTTTGTACCCTCAATAAATAAAGCTTTTATTATTAGTATTATTGTTACTTCACCAGACTAACAATGCATTCTGTAATACCAGTCTATATTATAAAGCTCCATCCTTGCCGATTTCTTGTTATTCAGGACCAATTACCACTAGCGTTTAACAGGGAATGAACGCTTTCTTCATGTTGGTTTTTTTATTTTTAATATTAACTTACTATAGTTTGTGTGATTATTGAATCTAGATTTTTTTATAGCTATAATTTTTGTGAGCATGTCTTCAAATGTGCTTTACTTGACACTTTGGGTGAAGGATTTATTCTGGGAAAGTCTTGTTTCCACAAACTATTAATAGGATTCAGATCAGTAAATATTCCAACATATGTAAATTGTTGATGTTAATAGGTGAACTTGGTTGCAACAATTAAACATGAATATTGTTCAATTTTGCAGTGGCAGCCATATTATTAGGGGCAATTTGGTGAAATGCAATCCCATCCATCATTACAAAAGGTAAAATCTACAATCTGTGTTTGAAGTTCATGTATGAACTGTTTTCAAGTTATCAGGTTCACATCATACGCATCTGCAAGCACCTGCCCCATGATTGCCAGAGCCAAATCATGTGACCTACATGTGAGAAGGGCCTGGGACATAGTACCCATAACCAGAGAATGTGCACATGTGATAATGGGCCTTGGACATAGTACCTATAGCCAGAGGGTGTGTACATGTGATAATGGGCCTGGGACATAGTACCCATAACCAGAGGGTGTGTACATGTGATAATGGTCCTGGGACATAGTACCCATAACCAGAGGGTTTGTACATGTGATAATGGGCCTGGGACATAGTACCCATAACCAGAGAGTGTGCACATGTGATAATGGGCCTGGGACATAGTACCCATAGCCAAAGGGTGTGTACATATAATAATGGGCCTGGGACATAGTACCCATAGCCAGAGGATGTGTGCATGTGATAATGGGCCTTGGACATAGTACCCATAAACAGAGGGTGTGCACATGTGATAATGGGCCTTGGACATAGTACCCATAGCCAGAGGGTGTGCACATGTGATAATGGGCCTGGGACATAGTACCCATAGCCAGAGGGTGTGTACATGTGATAATGGGCCTGGGACATAGTACCCATAGCAAGATTGATTGATTGATTGATTGGTGTTTCAAGCCGTGCTTAAGGGTATTTCACTTATATGACGGCGGTGTATTCCAAC
>JAQQZZ010004247.1:0-25718 GCA_030265115.1 Mopalia vespertina
TACTAATTGTTAATCTTTATTCTATACTACGTATTAATATATTTATTCTATTTTTTGGGATACAACAAGCCCTTTGGAGTTTTATTCCCGCTTAATATTTTTTAAAAGTTGTGAAATTTGTAAAAGAATCAATGAAAAAGGAAACAGTAAATAATTAAAATTCATACAAATATACATGTAATAGCAGAAACAGTCATTTTCGTTTAGCTTTACAGACACAATCGTGTTGGTAGGGGAATAATTGCAATTTTCAATTCTTTTTTTCCATTAGGTTACATAGCAGGATGACCAATTTGTATTTGCTCTTTTAAAGGCGCTTATATTCCAAATGGGAATAGCTATATACCTCAGTTAACAAAGACCTATCAGTGGTTAGGAGTGTTAAAAGTGTTAAAACAACAGGTAGATCCAACTCTCGATTCATATATGAGCAAAATACCAAACGAATATATAACCGAAAGTCTGTATGTTAACTCATGAATATTTGGAAAATCGTAGCTTTCTTGTTATTTTCCTCATGGAATAGACTCAAGGTATACACTACAATTAAATGTGTTCTAAAATGAAAACAAAACGAGTAAAAAAGACATTTAGTAGATTTTAGACCCAGGTTTTTAATATATAATGTATAAAAGCTTACTACTGTATTTCGTTTATAAGGTGAAATGCAAGTATACAGTAAACCAGTTTCCTTGTATTATGTACATCCATGTCACACACCTCTTTATCGTGTAACTATTGCATTTACATTGAAATAACAACAGAAGATATTTCAGCAATAAAAATATAATGATACGTCTAAGTATCATTTTATCAAATTATATAAAAAAAACAAAAGATAAACAAAAAAAGAAAAAAGAGCATTAGATTGTGGCTGTAGTCGACTTTCAAAGAACATACTTTGGGTAAGAGTTTAAGTTACGCATGTTATCAAGTTTATAAAGAATAGTTTTTGGTGCAAGAATGGGACTGTGTAATCCCTTCGATATTCCTACGCCTGAAGGAAATAAAATCATAATTTATCAATGTTGTATGCATTATAAAGATACAAGCTTGTCCTACCTAACAAGATTAAAATTTCTTATATTTTACCCAATTAGATTGCCAGAGTATTTATCTGTCCGACTGTCCCTCTAAGAAGAACTATTTTAAACTAAAAACTTGCTTACGCGTGATTAGGTTTTTGCTAGAGCACGAGGCTATTGACGCTCAACAGTTTGGAGCGTGGATGTTTTGCCGTATTTGAGGTATCAACTCAATTTGTCTGACGTGTTGAAATCCATTCATCTGGTCAATTTCCCTATATCCGTGTTTGGTGCAGTGCAATCTACACTGAAGTACACCATTTAGTTTGTCAAACTGGAGTGTGTAGACGTCACTCAAACAAGTACTGTAGTCCGGACAGGGTCAAAGTTCAGAGAGTAATAACAAAAACTGTTATTACACTGCAGCGAAATGTCACTTTTATACATGAAGAAAATCCTGGTATTTCATTGAAATATAAATAATAAAGTTATAAAACTCTTCCATAGCCAGTTCCATTATTGTTCTTAGATGTGTCTGTCGGACAAAATCTAAAGGTGTGTTGTTCGGCCAAGTTGTCCGAGCCAATATCGCCGTATTGTAATTATGTAAAAATGTTGTAATGTCCATTAACGCTCTACATAAAGTCTTGTAAAAGAGAAATATTTTATTCATTTAAAAGTTTGTAGTGATTATTATTTGACTATGACTCTTCCAAGTTCTCCTCTGCAGCATTAACAAGTTTGCAAACGTACCTGTAACTCCATTGACATAAAGAATCGTAGCTTGTTAGGAATGAACTCATTTCCGTTTACATTTAGCTCCTGTTTCTAGCCTAGTGATAAAACTGTGCTGGGTTATTCTGCTATATTATCGACACAGAGCATGATGATCGATAATACATGCAAACTTGGTAATACATCGTCTGGCCATGTTATAACCTCGGCTTTTCAAAGCCATTGAGACAATCACACGTAGAAAGCTAGAGTATGTAGTTTCCTTTGATATACCGGAGTCAATCTGCCCAGCTGGGTTTATGGCCATGTCGCAGTCGTCCTCTGCTGGCATAGGGCAGAGTAAGTTTTCAAAAAAACAGAATAAATGTAGGAGAATTGTACATTTAAATAAAATTGATAGAAAAAATGTGTTTATCTTATTCAAATAAGTGTATCTGATATATTGAAAATATACCATATGTATGAATACATAGTTGCGCTATGACAACTGGAAATTACGGACAACTGGAAATTACTGTATACGTATTTTTGTAATCGTGAACATGTGACTTTAATAGCAATTTTACCGAAGTTGTATCAATTCGGAGGCACCTGATATCAAAACAATGACGTGGATTGCCGATTGACAACTCTAAACACATCTTGTGTATAAGCTTCTCATTCGGTATCAATACAACTGCTATATCGACCATACAGGTTTCCAAGTCATTGGAGGTCACTTTAATACAAACAGAAGTGAAGTGTTATCTGTAATTTGTCAGTATCCTTACTTGTCTTATTTGATATAATCACGTTAAGATCATGTAAAACGTCAAATAAAACATGTTAATCCTAATCTACTGGAAATCAATGACCAATCTTCAAGCACCGATGTAGAATTCATACATATGTGAATCCCATTATTTGTTCTCTTTACATTAATATGAACATTTTAACTTCATTGTATAGTTATATAAATATTACTTGATCATTTTTTTTATAAAATATAGTATGGTAAGGCAAACCATGTCGTCTCATCAAAACGTAAAGGTTATATGTATCTTTCAAGCCTGTTTTCCATACAAGAGTATGAACGCTTATAGCGGTTGTTCTTGTTACTCTTGTGTGTGTGTTATTTGCTTAGCCTAAGTCGATTGTGTAAATAATTTGGAGTTAAAACAGTTGTAAATTATCTACCCAGGTTATTCCACGAGAGACCGTGTAGTATATGACAAATATCACTTGAGTGTTAACTTAGCACAATCAGAGGCCAGAGGCATCTGATTCTCTGTAGTACTATAAAGCGATATTTGTTTTATCGCACCAGCTCGAGGTGGATAATTTTTCTTTTGAAACTATATGACATTTGGTCAAGGTCATACTTGAAGTTCATACACTTTGTGGCCACGTTCCAATAGCATCCGCCTATATCTGTCGTTATATAAACAGATTGAAGCTTGCTATTTACCTAGTATATACGTATCGTTTACAGGCACTGGTTAATCACTGTGACGATTTCATATTTTTATCGTGGTTATCTATGGGTGTTTTCTGTTTGGGAATGCATGATAAATCTAAATAAATAAATATAGGCAAAACACACATGTAAATAAATAAATATATGGACGATGCAATACATGGTTTCTGCGCTATCCGGAACAAGTGATACTGTACATGTGGTGGACGTTTTCGGATAAGAACATGTGTGATTGTGCCTTTGGTGCGCCATGTATTATTGATACCGTCAAAGTAGAAAGTCTGCGTCTGTAGCGACGTGACTTCCACTTTACAGAAATTAATCCAGATAAGTCTCAAAGATATGCTGAATAATTTAATCCAGGGCATTTATTCATCATGGCGCTATTATCAATGAACTCAAAAGCTATATTTGTAAAGCAGCTCAAGCCATGTGCGTCGAGCAAGCCAGCAGCAAAGTAAATATTAAATGGAACAAAATATATAAAATGGTGAGATTTAAGATGAAATCCGCGCTGGTCTTGGCGGTTTCGGTATAATGGTGAGTTACTATATGTCAAAGGCCTTTGATCTATCTACAAAGACTTCGGTATTGATTTTCTTAACAGTACACTTGTATTGTGGGCTCTTCTTTTGTTGTAGTATATGAAGCCATGGGCAGAAAAAGCGTAAATATTGCAGTATTGGCATTTTTTCTGTTCTACTGAAATCAAGGGTTGTTTTGTCGTCTTTATTTTTTTCGAACTCTCTTTCACAGAAATGACCTAGGTAACGATAAATATATCAGTTCTGAAGAAATATTATGTTGGAGACACAAAAAATAACTGATATTACTGTAATGCTGGAGTATGACATTATATGAAATAAGCTTGCCCGACATATATACTGGTCTGGAAATCATTTGATCAATGACATCAAAATAATACACAATAAAGGTATCACAATTATTGCAGCGCTTTTTCCTTTTGGAGGTCAAACATGAACATCATGTGTGGTCGCCATATACAACATCACACGTCTTACAACTTCTCGTGAGCCTAATCAGGCGGTGGGGACAGGTGTAATGTCACATTACATTCCAGGCAGTGCATTTTGTGAGTTATTTTCTAATGTTATTCTACAAGGTTATCCAAAAGACGTGTAAAGGGACAGTCGTTTCTGGTCGTATAGCGGCAATGATATGTTGACAAGTGCATTACATATGAGTTTTAATTGTCCTGTTAACATGTGTAAAATGCATGATCTTACTGGAATATAGAAACAACATGGTTGTGTACGAGTTTAGTCCGGTCAGGCACGACGGACGGTCGTAGTGCATACACTCAGCAGTTAGGAGACAGTGACAGACAGTGTCATTCAAATGGAAAGATTTCCCTTCCCATCAGACACGATTAGCCATCGACCGTTATAATTTCAATGGGAACATTTGAAATGGTTTCATCCGAACCAAGGTCTATTGAGACACTCAGCCAAAAACAATCTTCTTTTTTAGACTCCGATCGTTTCTCACCCTAGTTGGACTCGTTCAGTATTCTCGACCAATGTCGATCGATGAGGGAACTATTGTAAGTTTAGATGTTGAATCAATTTTAACATGAACATCGCAGAGTAGATTTGTCACTAAAATAGCTCACAAGTGTATTCAACCAAACTATAATAAACGAAAGAAAAACATCTCATTCCATGAATCACACGAAGTCATTTCTCTATTAACTATAATTTGTTTGGGATTTATATTCTCCCCCAAACAATGTAATTATTTACCTATCACTCCTCTCTAGAAATGAATAAAAACAAAACAGGGGTTGTGTATTATGTTTAAATGGGGATATTTTGCATCTTAATTGGTTTGCGGGAAGAGTGTAATTCCAACTTGAACTATGTTCAATATACGTTCTGTCATTTTATAGATGTATAATCTTTTCCCTCAAACATTACAGCATTAGTGACACTGAACAACTTGTAAATGACCATACTCTAAGCTCAAGATCATCATGATTTTAAAGGCGATGCTAAGTCAAACGTGAACACAAATGCATCTGTGATACTATATTGCTAATCAGCAGCGGTTTTCTCTTCCAGGATCCTGGATGCACTGGAAAGAACCAGAACGAGGCAGCAATCGCTTGAATAACTGGAAATACTGATACCTTCTGAGAAAAAGACTCAAAGAGGTGCAACTATAGAATGAAACTAAAAAAGAAACTCTAGACTGTAGATAAAAAATTAAATGTTTATCTAATTACACTAGGGTTTCATATTTTAGTTTTAACCTATGTGGAAACTTACTGCAAAATGAACACAGAAGTTTTAACCCAGATGAGAACATTTTCACCTATATAAAAGTCTTTTGTCCTAAGTAGATCCGTTTTATACATATTTACGTCGTATATAGGCCACTGTTGCAATCACTGTGCTATGAGCATCATGTTATCGTATTTGTTTTAATCATTTATTTATATGGCACGATATTAAGATGTGGATAGTCATAGCGATTGGTCTATTATTACTTCCCATTAAAGTCTGAAAGGCTGATTGGTTAGTTGTGTCTTATTAGTCGGTCCTATTTGTGTGTTAATTTTGCCCCAAAAGTGCACATCAACTGTATCTCTGTACTATGGTTTATTACGAACTGATTTTAGCAACATCATCTATATCAGACAAAACACAACATAAATTATTAGGTTTCAGGCAATCTTTGATCACAAATATAAGAGTAGATATGGTCACATGATTTAACGAAATTTGAAGAAATTTAATGAAAATATGTAAACGTATACACGATACTTAATTATTTAGCAGGCTTACAACAGCCACTAGTGACCGCCGTCATTCAATTTTGTCACACTACACCTTCGATACGTCTGCTTATAATCGGGCTATTGTATCGTAATACACTAGTGATATTACCAAACAGTAGGCCTAGTAGCTGTTTGCTCACTCAGTAGTAAATCGAACTACTTATGCAAAATAGATCTGTGATTCCATACGGCCAATAGTGAATGGTCAGCACCTCACTGTTTTGCCACATTGCAATGTTAACCATATATGGAAAGGCGAGTACGTTTGTCTGCTTGTTCACACGCTTGCACTCAGTAAATGGATCCCTTTAAACTCAAATTGAAATGTTTCAAAAGGCATTGTTTCATACATGCAATAATGCGTACAATAATGACCTAGAGAAACTGGTTAAAGTAAGGGCTTAGTTCAAACTGAAGTTATGGTGCATTTGTTTGTTTTGCAGTTGATGCAGTGACCTATACAATACGAGCAACAACTTAGGCAAAGCCAGTTTTGACAGTAAATTGTTCGAATATGTAGTGTCATAAATACATTATCCCACTCAAGACCGTGTATTACGATTGATATCAGTCTCGTGAATTCATTTTCACAATCACTTGCCTCCGGCGAGTAATTTTGAAAATGAACCGACTCCAGAGATAAGCATCGCAATACCTGGGCTCTGGTTGAATAATATCAAACATACAGTCCTAGAGATATGATAACCATGCATGTTGCTGGCCCTATGGCTAAGTGCAGTATGCCTTACGCATGTTTATACACAAATGTATACGGTTTTGATTTAGCACTGGAAAACCATTGATTTTTAACATAATTTACATTTAATGAGTGTCCCATAGTATGCCTTTGATTTGCATATAGGGAATGCCCTTCAGCACGGTTCTAAACACCAATAAATCACAAAGAAAATCCACTGCAATCATATCTACATGTAGTTAATTGTCACAAAAATGACATCCACTTGAACTTTTGTCAAGATCCTCGCCACTATGTGACTATCCCACACTGGACTGTCCGCCTTAAATTAGTAATTAGATACCTCAAAACGAAAAGTAGTGAACCAATTATCATTACACGATTTCAACTGCGACTCTTACTGAAATATTTTGTGGTAATTTTATTTAACATTTATTATTAACGGAAACTCCTGGTGAAATAATTTACCATGATTTACTTCGCCAGTTACATCCGGATTTAAACCATGCAGTGTTACACGACGCCCAGTCATACGCAGTCTTGCAAAACAAGATTGTCACCAAACAGCCTATCACATGCTGCAAAAGAATACACAAACCAATCAAAGGTAGGCAAAGTGCTTATGAGAGCTTGGATGGATGGTTTTTTTTAACAACGTATAACAACTTCATAAATAGTTTTAGCTAACATATTTTCACTCTAATTACGCCGTTCTTTAGGTTTTGTTGGGTCTTTCACACTATTTGAATGCGTCACACATTTTGCAAGCAAGTGCTTGATACCTTTTCTCGAATTTCTATGATATTTCAAATGGGTATTTACATCTTACTGCATGTTACCTGTATGTCATATAGTCACCGATGTACACATACACTATAAACTTATTTGTTACAGTTATAACCGAATTGACAGACTCCCCATCATTAAATGCTTGACAATTAGCCACACTATCTTGCCAGGTAATACTGCTAGTCTGGATGACGTCAGAGGGAGTGCAACTACAAAAAAAGAATGACTCATTTTGACTGAATAATTCAGCTTTATAATGGCATCGTCACTTGTGCTGACGATGATAATAAAGCCAAAATATTACTTCCTCGGAGTTTCACTACTCGTGTACCAGGACAATTGTTCTGGGGATAGCATTCTACAATTTTGAAAGCATTTTCGAGATACATGTGGTCTCTGCTATGGGTCATGGTGCTCACACGACCTTCTTTCCGTTAGTTATCACATGTGGTTCACCTAAGTCGGGATTATCATTTATTCTTTCCGCATGTTGGAAATTCATATAAAGATTAATGGGAATGATATATCCATGTGAAACCGACCTTCTAGAAATCTGCTTGGTATGACAACCTGAACCCTGATAAAACCCCGTTGAAAACCAGATTTAAATCTTTCTGCGTTTGTTAATCAATATAGCAGATCACACGGAATCTCTCTTGGCGGTCGTTTGATCAGGTTGATAAGGAGTTGTTCTTTGGCGTTTTCACATCATAACGTGCAGGTGGTGTGTTGTTAATGCAATTTAACGTAATATCAAATTATAACATATATACATTTCTGAATTTTTTGAGTGATTTCACAATGCTCATGTGGAATAGACGAGTGGGTGGGCGGGAATTTACATTAAGTCCCACTAATTGTAGGCCAAACAAGTATTTAGTATTTGATTCCGGTATCATTTTAAGCCAAATAAAATCGGTCTTGTCGTTTCAAAGGCGTTAAACACAAAGCCAGTAATAGAACGACGCAGAAGCATCCATGTACTTTAATCCCTATTTAAATGCGTTTTAGCTACCTCGGGCCTTCTGTACAGCATGTTTCAAGCACATCCATATTGTCTTTGCTTAAAAGCAATGCAGATTGTAAATTTCCAATGCAGCAAAACATTTGACATTGCTCCACTAACTTTTCAGGAAGCAGATGATTCTATCTAGATTTGCATTTTATGTATGTAATAGTTAGGCCATAGTTTGAGTACACAACAGTGACAAGGGTTAAATATCATACGAGCACGGTTGTGAATACATTATTAATCAATCAATCAAACGCTGAAAATATCGCTATCTGCAGAGGCCAAACGCCACTATATACACATACATTAAGCACAAATACCCACCCCCCCCCCCCCCCCCCCCGCGTCCCCCACTCACTTAAACCCACGTTCACACTCCCTAGATGCAGACTTCTGTACCTCTAATAGTAGCTATTATATTAGATATACACCCCTATGCTGAGGATTTACATGTCTATTAAATGTAATCTCTATTTTTCCCCACCAACCGTCATCCCCTTGTGACAACTTCAAAACAATTGCACAATTCTCCTAGTGTCAAATAAAGACGAAATGTTATTGTTATGATTGTTATACCTTTACAGATTACCGAATGTAGGACTAGGGGCGTGTCTAATATTTCCGTCCTTACCGTTATAAGTATGTCTTAAAATACACTTCCGTACCCCACCCCTTCCCGCTTCCTTCGGCGAGAAATAGAGTCGATTTATAAACACCTGTCAGGCTTGTTTGAGTTAAGGATTTGCCGCTGTGCAAGATAAACCTGTGTTTACAAAAAACTTGATATAGCCTGACTCAGTGGCGACCATACTCAACCACAGGGAGACCCTATACATGGGGGAGCGGGGGGGGGGGGGGGGGAGACGAAGGCACAATTTGTTTTACAAATAGACGAGATCAATAAGACACAGTCGTTCATTCTGATATTCTCTTGTGTACAGTTGATTGTTTACTGTACTATTTTTATCGTAGTGTCAGGTTGATTCTACGCGTATATAGGTGGTCTTCTGATTTGCACTATTGATAACTGAACGCACAAAGGCATTAATTGTGGATATGTTTTAATACTCATCAGAGAAAGGTGTGAGTGAATAAATTTCAAGTATGCCCAGGGCCATTGGTCGGGAAGCATTAACGGCTTTCTAAGATGATATCAGTTCAAATGCATATATGCATACTGTTTCTATTTCTGAGTTCTCATCTGTATGCAAGCATACCAATCTCCTGTGTGCCTTAAGGTATATGACAATTTGAAACTGCCACAAAACTGTGAGGGAGCAAGAACGGTTACGTTGACATCCACCAGTCCTAGCCTAATAGAAATGGGCAGTAGAGAGCATGGTCACACTGATAAACCGCCACAGATGGCATGCCACATGTTTTCTAACTGACCGAAGAGTATTAGCCACAGCTTGTTGTAATTGAGTCCAGCAGTGATACCTGAGCACAGAGCCACATTACTGACAGATTCTCCGTAACTACCTAATGATAACTGTCTCTACATTTATAACCAGCCGACGTCTACTAACGCTATTATGAGTGGCTGTGAGGAAGAAAAACTCCTTAACCCTAGCTCATCGAACATTTTGGAGAGACAGTTTGTCTGGTCCGTATGCTAAAGATTAGGAGTGTGTGGAGCTGTAAATACTTAACTTGTGAACACCTGTTGGGACATATTAGAAAGCCTCTTCTCAAAGATTTCCAGTCTCGAGGAGAAAACACATTCACTGACATCATTAGATAGAAAGTCATTCCGGAAGCTTTCATGCGTGAGTAGTTATTAATTAATATACATGACCATATCAAAACTGTCACACATCGGGCGTTACTTTCATCCGGCAGTTCATGTAGAGCTTATAAGTTTGCCATGGATATATACAGGCATTTTCTGTGAATCTAATATGAAGCTAGGAGATGGCACACCGATGTGAAACACACGCCGACCTAATATATTAGCATGAGTGATTGGCATAAGTTGGCATTTTGTACCGGTGTTCAAACAGCGTCTCAGCCTAGCCTCATTGATTTTGCGCCTACTTATTGATATAGTCACCGCTTTGAGGAGCACCTGAATCGCGAATAAACAGGGGCTTAATCAATGACAAACAGTTGTGCCCCAAAGTCGTGGCTAGCATCATTTTTACAGTAGACGGTTTTCGTGTCTACAGTTTGCTTTGGAGATCACAGATTTATGAATACAGGAAGCTTTTCTGAACTATATCATACCATTCTGTGTCAGGTTAAAACCTTTGTCGAAAGGATGCCAACTATTTACGTGTGCAAAGGTGACTAATTGATAATGACGCAAGGTTATTAGTTTGATTTTATGGTAACAACGCTTTGATATTTATTCTGTTCTAAGTGTAGTAAAACACGTGAAGAATTAACAACAACACTGAACGCATCAGAGTTACGGATAAATAGACATACCTGTGATATTTAAGAGGACTTAAATAATTTACACCGACAATCAATATGGGTGTTTAAAATATTGTGTAATCAAAAGCACGACTTTTTTTATCTTTATTTCTACTTCACTTTTGCTTTGTTTTCTTCAACCAGACATAAGAGAGAAGTGGCGATTGTGTATGAAGGACGTCCATAGGCGGCAGTAATCTCGATATCAACCAGTTGCCAGTCGTCGCTCTCTATATGATGAGCGCTGATAAAGATAGCTGACTATGTTAACCCCTATGAAATCTGATAATGGTCACATGCCGCTGTTCGGCTGCTCGCCTCAGCTGGGATTAAACTAGACGTGGGAGCAGCGTTTTGCATTTCAATACACTCGACGCCATACACTCGTTTCCTCAGCCAAAGAATCTATAGATCTGGCTTAGGGTCTGTGTACCGTCAGAACTCTCCGCACTATCACCCCCCATCAAGCATTCTCAGCTAGAGGAGAGCAACAACAATGAGACATCGACTTCTGGCAGTCTCCCGCAGCCAAAGACAAGTACTAAGTCAACGAAGCCTGGAATTATCGCAAAGAGACACATAGGAATTCTTAAGAACCCGTTTGATGGAATTTATCTCATTCCTTTGGATTTGGCACCCTTAATGCTGTAATGGAAAAGGAATGATTATATTTAGATGTGCTGTGCAACGAAGTAATGAATTTTTAACTGAGGAAATGATTTATTGTGATCCAGCTTATAAACGGTTACTTGGTGACTATGCCATCAATTGATACCTTCTGGAAAAGCTTTCAAACCCGCAGAATTGCGTTTTATTTATGAGCGACTGGTATTTGTTTAAATATGGCCAGCCGTCCTTAAATGTGGATTAGCGGATATTATTTAAAAAAGTGGATGGAGGATGAAGGGTAATTGGACCAATTTGACTGGTTTCCCCGAAGGATTAGACTACAATGTCACAGAAACTACACAAACATACACTGTTGCGGAAAGCGCTATACTTGGTATTTTTCTCACTGTAATAATATTTATTGCAATTGTTGGCAATGTGTTAGTTTGTGCGGCCGTGTTCACCGACAGAAATCTGAAAAAGACCAGTAATTATTATATCGTTTCTTTAGCAGTTGCAGATTTATTAGTAGCGGTTATGGTAATGACTTTTGCTGTAGTCAATGATATATCTGGGGAGTGGCACTTCGGACAGACATTTTGTTCTATTTGGATATCCTCAGATGTTATGAGTTCCACTGCCTCAATTCTCAATTTGTGTGTGATCAGCTTGGATAGATACATCCACATTAGAGACCCATTGAGGTATGACAGATGGATGACCGCGAGAAAAGCTGTACTTATTATTCTCGCTGTTTGGTGTTGTTCTGCTCTCATCTCCTTTTTACCTATTCACTTAAAGTGGCACAACCCTAATGCCGCTATGGATCCCATAGATCGCGATGCTTCCACTTGTGTTCTGGACCTCAGTCCCGTCTATGCAATAGTATCTTCTTCCATAAGCTTTATTTTCCCCTGTATAGTTATGCTATCTATATATTTCCGACTTTATCGTTATGCTCAGAAACATGTGAGAAGTATAAGGAAACAGACATTTGCTTCGGAGAGGATGTACGGAACAACGCTACCGGGTAAACAAAGTGGTTACAAATTATCTGACCATAAAGCAGCGGTAACTTTAGGTGTTATCATGGGGGTTTTTCTGTTCTGTTGGTTCCCTTTCTTTTGTATTAACATTATAGCTGCCTTTTGTGAAACATGTGTGCCACCTTTGCTGTTCATGGCATTCACGTGGTTGGGGTACGTGAATTCGGCACTAAACCCCATTATATATAGCATATTTAATCAGGAATTTAGAAATGCGTTCAGAAAATTACTGTTCCCCAAGTCATGTGTTGCCTACATGTCAGAACGCAGGATAAGTAGACAGAACGTAAAAAGTAATTCAAATAAAACTCTTCTGGTAACGAACACTGAAAAGAATGGATTTTCTCACGATCTACATCCGGAAAGGGATTTTGTTGCTGAAAAAGTTACTACATTATGACATAGACATTCAACTCACAACAGCTAGTGGGTGTGTGTATGTAACCACAACATATCTATCCAACATCCAATTTCAGTGTTTTCTTGTCGTGAAGGAAATCTTAAATAAATGCTTATTTAAAGGTCTTAACGTAATAACACGTTTTCTGAGAGATTATTCTGGGATGTTAAGGAATTAAATGAGGTCTTCCAGGTTAATTTCCTGTAACAGTACAAGACGATGTATTTAGTATAATTTTATGATTATATGGGATAGCGCTAAGCGGTTGGTGAAGCCACAGTCTATTACAGACTCGCTGAATAACCATCTAATTTCTGCTATTGGTAGAATGACCTTAATTTCATTGGGACTGCACTAGAGCGGTATGCGTTAAGTCACTGTCTACAGAAGTAATTTGTCGCTGAAATAGTGCCCGTGACCACCTCTATGTTTTCTATAAATCGATCAATATAATGATGGGAGCTCAATAAGGATCGCCTTATATCAGCTACGCTCCAATCGAATTGTGTTGAGACCATTGCCTGGTTCCAAATCCTCTAAATATGGTAAGAAGAAAAATAACTTCAGTCGTTTCTATGACCGATTAATATCGGCTATTATAAAACATAAGTGATCTGATGGCTGTATTTAAGTTTTCATTATACTGTGTATGAAAAAACATAGGGCTTACCTAACTGTTTTGTTGTACTCAATTAGAGACTAACACAGGAATCGCATTTAACTTACTAACCACCCGATGTATTAATTTGTTATGAATGGATCGTAATGTCCTAACAATAAAGTTAACACAAACATGTATTTGTTTTTTGTCCATCTGACAGTTCTCTCGTGTTATAACTGACTAACATTCAATGATATTCAGTCACATTGTTATGCACTTGCCTATTTTATTACCTATAACTACTTTCATATTAAAAAAATAATTGGCAATTTGGGAGTATTTATTAGTGTAAACATGTTATACTTCCTACCAACGTTAAATTGTAACATTCGCGGAGAAACGTCAATTGTAAAGCCTTATTTGATGTCTCAAAATCATTTTATCACACAATTCAATATTATTATTATTATTATTAGGTCGTCATATAATGCGCGGTTAGTTTTCCACTAGTGCCGGTGGCTCAAATGTCATTACCATTGACGTCAAGCCATATTGATTGTCATCATCTGCTATTTGAGTCTTATTGTGCATTTTAGCAACGTAATCTGCGTTATCGACTATCTTTATTTATTTGGCGTATTTAAATAAAATGCGGCATCCCCGGTTTAAATCTCGTTACCATTTCAGGATTAGCGTTGATAACAATAACAATAATAACCCGTTGATTGCATTTAGCTTTAATAGCCCATTGGCTAAATACAAAAAGCTTATAGCCGAGTGTGCCCGCAGGCCAGTCTTACATATCTTAATTTGCCAGCTTTCAATAAATATTTCACTAAGTAGTTCGTTATCTTATAATGTTAGATAGGTAGTACTTGCACACATTTAGACATAGATGTAGTTTTGTTTTACACATAAAGGGGGTTAATATACTGACATCTTACTTGCTGTATGCTGGACATAATAATATCAACTACAGCTCATCTACAATGGTATTACTTCTGCAACATTTCAATGACTCACCAACCCCCAATATTTAGCCGAACTACACAGATTATATACCTTTTAAGTTATCAGCGATATTTCTTTAAAATAAGTTTTATAAAATAATATTTTATGTAAGAGTGTCTACTACAAGTTTATATAATACAATTTTGTTCGTATGTTGGAACAAGCTAACATTGTCTAGTGATTGATGGAGCCAGGCATCACTAGGCCAATGCTCAGTGTTAGAAACTGCCATTTAGCATGTTTAGTGATAGAAACTGCCGAAGTTTAAAAGGCACTAGAAGAACATTACACCGAGTATGCAGAGGGCGCACCGGTAATTTGACTGACAGAAACTGACATAAATCACCTGGAATTTATTTATTTTTATCTCTTTCAAAATATCAACACCCTGAACATAAGCTGTGGGTTTATGTACGTATGTCTGAATAAATGTAAGGTTTATATGTGAGATGTAATAAGATGTACCCTTGGGATACAGTAGATTTAAATACGGAATAGTTCATGTACTTAGCTAATTGATTGAGTAAAACAAGTGCTCACAGCGGAGGTATCATTGTCAGAGGTATTATTATCGATCAATCTAACATGACTAACTGAGAAAGAATATATTCAATTGAATAACGGCAGTAAAAGTGTACATAAATAAAATGCAAATGACACAGTATGGAATAAGACTAACTATTTACAACTAAATTGCTGTTATTGAGTGCTTGGCTATCTTAGTACAGATATCCATTTCATAGATGTATAACGAAGGGAATAATCACTGTAGTGGCATGTCTTAGCGAAACCAGAACGGCTGGAAGTTTTGTACAATAATGACAAGTTGCAGTCTTGCTGGACGTAAATAGATATAGATATCGTATTGTATTTCCGAGCTGTGTGCATGCGCATAATTTGCGGAAAACACCAATTTAGGAATTGTCCATTTCTCTTTTTAATTTAATTAATTTGACATTGGTGAGGTTCCGTGACATTATATACGCTTATCTCTTCTTCCATAATATCATATGACAGCTTCATTTCAATTACGTCAATTTCTGTCGACATTAAATAACCGTCTGTGGGTCTTCACACTGACTTAATCAGATACACTGCCCGTGGGACGTCTTACCTACTGGCAGTGCCACCTTGAGCACCTGCTCCTTCACTTAACCACAGACACGAGTCGTGGACGTCTTACTTACTTACAGTACCAGGTTGAGCATCTGATCCTTTACTAAACCAGAGACACTGCCTGTGGGACGTCTTACCTACTGGCAGTGCCACCTTGAGCATCTGCTCCTTCACTTTACCACAGACACGAGTCGTGGACGTCTCATTACTTACTTACTTACTTACAGTACCAGGTTGAGCATCTGATCCTTTACTTAACCAGAGACACTGCCTGTGGGACGTCTTACCTACTGGCAGTGCCACCTTGAGCATCTGCACCTTCACTTAACCACAGACACGAGTCGTGGACGTCCTACTTACTTACTTACTTACAGTACAAGGTTGGGCATCTGACCTTTTACTTAATCAGATACACTGCCCGTGGGACGTCTTACCTACTGGCAGTGCCACCTTGAGCATCTGCACCTTCACTTAACCACAGACACGAGTCATGGACGTCTTACTTACTTACTTACTTACAGTACAAGGTTGGGCATCTGATCCTTTACTTAATCAGATACACTGCCCGTGGGACGTCTTACCTACTGGCAGTGCCACCTTGAGCATCTGCTCCTCCACTTAACCACAGACACGAGTCGTGGACGTCTTACTTACTTACTTACAGTACAAGGTTGGGCATCTGGGCCCGATTCCACAAAGCAGTTTTATGCTTAAGTCAAAATGTTTAAGGGCTTTTAAACATTTAATATTCACGCATTATTATGATAATGTAAGTAATTTATAATTACATTTAAATTTGTTAAACTAAATTAAGACAGTTGGCGAAAATATGAAATTTAGTATTTTGACTTAAGTCAAAAAATGCTTTGTGGAATCGGCCTTTACTTAACCAGAGACACTGCCTGTGGGACGTCTTACCTACTGGCAGTGCCACTTTTGGCATCTGCTCATTCACTTAACTACAGACGCGAGTCGGGGACGACTTACTTACTTACTTACTTACAGTACAGGGTTGAGCATCTGATCCTTCACTTAATCAGAGACACGAGTCGTGCACGTCTTACTTACTGGTAGTACCGGGTTGAGCATCTGCTACTTTACTTAACCTGTTCACGGGCCTTGGGACGTCTTACCTACTGGCCGTACCGGGTTGAGCACCTGCTACTTTACTTAACCTGTTCACTGGCCGTAGGACGTCTTACATACTGGCCGTACCGGGTTGAGCATTTCACGGGCCGTAGGACGTCTTACCTACTGACATTGCCGGGTTGAGCAACTGCTACATTACTTAATCTGATACACGGGCCGTGATTTCGTTCACACCTTTGTTAATGGCTATCAGTACTGGGTTATTTAACACGCGCACTGAATACATATATCTTTAGTGATTACTGTTGGCGTATATCGAAATTGTTTACGACCCATTTTGTTTTCTTATGGTTATTACTTTGGGGAATGTAGGTATTGGGGATTTAATCGTAAACTTGTGAACTGAACATATTCCATCCATATAAATACCAATTTCATTGCTATGCCGCGAAAGGAATCATTTTCGGAGGTAAGAAAATAAGTAACCGCATGGGTAAACATAGTTAACCCATATTATGATATTCATTTTGTACGGCTGCCGCTATCATGTAAAGCGGAAACGCTCATTTGACGGTGTTAAGTTTTTTTTATTTTATTCTGTAATCGTCAAGAATTGAGAAAATTTACTCATTTTAGCTAAATGCGCGGGACTACATAAAACAAAATTTTACTGAAAGCATATTAATTGTTGGGTTTTTGTAGCGGAATTGTATACATATATAAGTCTGAACCAGAGTATCGTATCTAAACGGTCAAATGTCTAAATTAACGCTCATTTAGAGTTTGAGATGCCAAAAATTAATACGTAAAGTGAGTCTTGAGCGGGTTAAAATCGCTTGCAAACCCAGTGTTCGCGTTAAGACACCCTCCTCGAGAACCTCAGCGCATCCTATGAAAGCCTATATATGTCATTGGCTGTGATAGGCTTGCAGTAATTTTCCACTGAAATTTTTCGGTTTTCTTTGTTTTGATGACATAACTGTCAAAATATCAGATGAACGGCAAAAGAATTTGTATATCTACGAAAGTCGGACATTTCTGTTTGTGAGAGTTCTTCTGATTCGAGCCCTGTGTATGTAGGCTTAGTCAGTCTAAAACCGCTAGGCCTAATGCCCGCTACCAACACGCCCGGAAGTCAAGTGAAAACGCCCGCTATTTAAAATCGTATTTAACACACACACACGGTTCTGTGAATAGCCTACATTTGTCATCGATAGGGAGATATGGTTGTTAGTTTAGGAGCCCCATGAAGAGAGAATTTAGAACAAAAAAATTCAACTGTTAATAGAAACAATCAAGTGTACCGAAGGGCCTCACTCAGCATTACCTTGATTCTTAACAAATAGCAATGTTATACGATCAGTTAACTAAACAAACTCCCAATCGTACATCCGGTCGGTGGTTTGACACATAGGTAATAGCCGATATCAAAGCCTTTCTGCTCTAGTTTTTATTTTAAAATTAATAGACGAGATAATTAATTGGCTCTTTTCTATCCTTGGAGAAGAACATAATCTTCCTAGAAACTTTGGCTCAATTGTATACGGAGTCATTCTGAAGTTCACCATAAAATAAGCGTTATGTGGTACAGCTTTTGATTCTACAAGTGGTTTTCGGCATATCCGTCATGTATGACGTTACATGAATTCTTAGTTCTATGTTGGGTTAATACTGAACGTAACCCTTAAACTAACCCAAAACTTACCGTTAACTAAACCAGAACCCTAAATCTGACACTATAATTGACGTCATATTTTATATGACGGACTTATTGGTTTTTCGCTCTCTATCTGAGTTTGAAATAGACCACTCCTGAATCACATTTTTCTGTGGTTAATTGTTAATCAGCTTGCAGGAGTAAACTTTTAACGATAACCCTAAGGCCAATTACTTTTCAGTGCAGTATAATATACGAACAAAATAAATGAAAACGACTGTTTTCGTTTTTTCACCGAAGATATACGACCACTGCCGATTGTCGGGCGATGTCCATCGTATATCACAGGGTTTTTGTAAGAACAAGACGTTGGCTATGCTGTTCTCTCTAAAGGACCGCTATCGGTAATTTGGTAGAATAAACGACTGAGCGAATGAAATAAATGAATGAAGTAAATTTACAAATTTTACATGACTGCACAAAGTGAGATTCGTCATCGTACAAGTGAAATAACCAGCGTAAACAATAGGAGAGTTACATGTAACTACCCTTGAATACATAAAAGAGAGTTTGTCTAAGGTTGAGATTGAGAATATGACGCAGCCACTTTTGGTATTTGCAATTCCTTTCCAAAAGTATTATAACACGGCCTTCTGTATAAAGGGGGACAAGTCCTGTTGATTTTAAATTCTTCTTCGGTGTGTCACCCTTGTAACAGAATGGCAAACTATTTTAATAATACGTGTAAGATAAAATATTCCAGAAATGAGTGGTTTAACTAAACTCACAGGTCAAAGAGCGATGAAAATACTTGATACATGATTATAAAGTTATATTTCTGAGCCTTCGGAGGTAACTTTATCCATCAAAAGGCATTTTCCATTTCTCAGATGATGGAGATAGTTACCTCCGAAAGCAAAGAAATATATTTTTTATAATTATGTAATATGTATTTAATTAGGGTTCTTCTCGGTTTTCCACCGTAATTGGGTAAAGAATTGTGTGAAGTGGATAATCCGTCGTCACATAAGTGAAATACCTTTCAGTAGGACGATAAAACCGAATCAAACAAACGAACAAAACTCAACATTCAATAAATTCCTGCAGTGGCTATTAAGCACAGTGTGTTGTCAAAATTATCTTTCATTTAATTGCACTGTATCACCATTGATCTCCTACGGAGCAAAATAATTAACCTGGTATGGTTGTACTTTTTGTGGCAATTTATTAACCAAACACACCGCCATCAGACAAAGTCAAATACGCTTTTGAAAAACTATAGCCTTATTACACTAATGAGTCATAAATCATTTATTCAAACAACACAATCAATGTATTTAGCTTCGCTGTCAACTTAATTTTTCGTTGAATAAGATGTTCAACAAGGGGTAATTGAATTTTGCAAAAGTTGTGTATACAGAAACGTAACTCTCTTAACTTTATGCTATCAGTTATTAATACCCTTAAATACAAAAGTAGTACCAGATGCTGTTGTACATTCTGATTTGTTGGTTTGATTGGGGTTTTACGTCGTACCTAATGTTATGTTTCTCATATAAAAGCTTGCATAATATGTGAGGGAACCACCCCGACGCCACCGACAACAAACAAAGACAACACATGCAGGACAATTACAAGACGCAATCTAAGGACACCATGAGCAAGCACATTCGCTTCGTGTTGTTATAAGGAGCACCATGCTGGGCAAAATGAATCTCTCACAATCCCGCTGCATATTATGAAACTGAATGAGAGGACGTCAAACGTCAAAATAACCACAACACGGCGCGGCCTTCTTCTATTATAGCTTTTCGATGAAGGGTAATATCGATAATGTCAAATCGTGATATGTCAGTTAATGTCAAAGCAAATTGTAAAAC
The DNA here is from genome assembly GCA_030265115.1 of Mopalia vespertina. Taxonomy (NCBI): domain Eukaryota; kingdom Metazoa; phylum Mollusca; class Polyplacophora; order Chitonida; family Mopaliidae; genus Mopalia; species Mopalia vespertina. The sequence goes on from JAQQZZ010004247.1 coordinate 20,342, forward strand.
TCTAATTCATCCAATCAGCTTGCAGCCAAATTTCATTCGTGAAAACCTTGTTTCCGTGGTAACCTGGAAGGAAGGTATTTAAGCGCTGACAGCAATTCTGGCAAGTTATTTCTTTACGCTAATGAAATGTTCTCTATTCTATTTGATGCCGGTGAGCAAATTAATTTTCTTCTCCGCAGGTGTATGGATTTTATCAATCTAAGAGTACGATGTTGTGTAATACAGCGGAGGCTCTGCAATATTTCCGATTACCACCTGCTTAGGCAACAGGATGTCCAATAGAAAAAAATGAACACAATCAGCCAAAGCGGCTTAAGTGAATGCACATTTCAGTAGACGCAGATGAAGTTATGGAAGGAGTGCTCAGATTATCAGTGGGTTATCACCAAGAATGAACTGGACACTCGGAAGTCCTAGAATGTGATGCACGCATCCCCTCGGATGTCAACTGATCGTCGCCATTATTTTCTTTTTTTTCTTTTCAAATCAACTGATAAACAGAGACCGCGTTATGTAGATATTTCACATTTTCCATAAGTTTTGACTTCAACACTTGCGAATCGTAAAGCCATATATATTTGTTTTGAACATTTATGCTTTTGGATAATTTGTATACTGTGAATACGCTTTCGGTGAACACGTTGCACGATTTTGATGCATACTCAAACGCTCATCTCGTCTGAGCTACGAGAGTCTCGCGAGGTTTAGCGGATTGATGGATTGGACAATATCAGCATCTGTTCCTTCCCTTAACATCCGATTTCCCCCCAGTGAGAGGTGTGTTTTATGCGTGGTTTAAGAAAGGTAAACCACCTACAGGATAAGCAACAAGCAGAATAACAGCGGATAGAGATCTTATCTCAAAGAGTTACAATAGAAGAAATAGTTGTACGATTTAGTCAGTTTATGATAGTTTACACGATAAGTTCACAATACTTCGGGAATTTCTTAAAACACACGTTCAATATGCTCCCTCTTATCGCCGATGCCTTATGAAAGATAGGACACTAAATAAATCCACAAAACATGACTTTAGTATTCATTTTCATCATTTTAAAAGTTTAACTCACTCTTCGACACTGTTCATGATTTACTTGATTTTAACCCTCATCCCAGCTCTCATTCAACGGTCTCATGGAGATGCTGATCATTATCTTAGAATTTAATTCTCCCCGGACACGATAGCATACCCGGTTTAAATTTCACAAAAGGTGCCAAGCACTTTTTTAATTTGTATTTTAGCTCTGATTTCCAGGTTTATATAAATGTGTTATTACATGGGCAGGGAAGTTTTCATTATCTTTGTGATAACATAGATAAAGATAATTCCCTTATACTGTTTAAATACACAATGGTCATCACAAAGTTTTACTTTGTTTGTTCATAATAAGTAAATATATATATATATATAGTTTTAAATTTATATAATTTACAATAGTAACAGTTGTAAGTATATTGAAATAATTAACATACACAAACATGTTGCAGAACAGGTATGACGTGTTTAAAAGCATAGTAACAGCGAAAGAAAATAAGAAAGATTTTGACAAAACGTTTATAGACTAGAGAAAAAATATCACGAAAATAAAACATTTAGGCTGTTTTTTTATATTCCCAATAAACCTTCTTTTTACGTTTGTAGGGATTTTCACTGTTTCTATGGTTACGTGGCGAGGTTGCGTTACCGCTCTGACAACACTTCCGGTGAGTGAGATCTGTTTTCAAGTATTATGACACACAATACTTAATGCTCATCCGTTCGGTAACAAGACTTTGGTCAAATAAATTACCCGTCTTTAGGGCAGATGTGTACTTGCTACTTCAAATAACATTTTATCGTGGCTGTGACACTACTGAGAAATCTTATTCTCTGCGAATCGCAATGCACTGTTTCCATAACGTCCAGTAGAAGAGCAAACGCTAGATGTTTACCTTTTATTAAACTACATTGAACATCCCAGTACAGAATGGTTTAATTAAACTCACGATTGAAAGGGCGACTTAAATTACTTGATATTGCATATCGGTTGGTCGGAGGGTTGGGAGGGAGCTTTCTGTTGCCCTGGGGCTCTCGAAGCTAAGGAGCAACATGAAGTCCATCTGTTTGTCATGTATTTGTATTAAGTCCCGTGATTGTCCTGTGTTTGTGCTGTCTTGTCTTTGTTTGCTGTCAGTTGCGTCAATGGTTCCCTTCACCCATTGGGCTGGCATGCCGTCATGTGAGTGAAACAACCGTATGCACCAAAGACAATTTTATTAAATAAAACTACTTATAAACAATTGTTTGGCGGGAATAGTCCTGTTTCACACCTAAGTAATTGTATTTATGTGTTGTGGTGGATATTTTACATATACATTTTGAATACATGAAGAGAAAAAAATTTGCTTGCCTCCACCGGGATTCGAACCTATATATACAAACAAGAAGTTAAAGGCAGATGCAGCCTTTCTGAAAACCTGTTTTCTCCGCCATACTAGTCCGCGGTCGTGTCTTAGTGGTTGTCGTGTGCGCTTACTATTTATACTTCGATGTATCGTTCACGGGACCATCAGGTATATGAGTGAGTCACACGATGTGGCTCCAGCATTCGCGGCGGTGGTTTTTACGAGGCTTCCTCCTGGTTTTCCACCGTAATTAGGCAAGGAACAGTGTAAAGTGTACAATCTGTCGTCATATAAGTGAAATACACCTAAGAACGTCGTTAAATCTCAATCAAAGAAACAAAAACACAATCTCCGCCATAGTGTTATTGTTGTTTCTCCCACAGATATCCACCATCAAGAAACGACAATAACATAGGGTTATGTGTTATTTTTTTTCTTTCTCTCTTTCCAATGCACGCCGTATAAATCAATAAAAGTGAAGTAAAAGAATACTTTCTTCAGCGTTTCACAACTGGCCTAAATTGAATGTCACTACTTTCATTCTAGAGAAGAAACATCAATACTATAATAACCTGGCAGGTTCACTTGGCATCTCCAGCAGATTGTGTGGTTAACAGTAATGTCGTTGTTCCGGGATTCGAATAGCAGTAGTAGGCATGGAGCAATGACTGACATTGGTTGCCGCCAGACCCATTAGTACTAATTAAAGTCTTAAGTAATACTTAAAGTCTTCGAGCTTCTCCAACCCAGTCGCCAGTTAACACAAAGCAATTTGGGCGATAATCTATGAAAAGTTATCCTTCATACTAGTTTTTGTATAAGTTTCTTTTGTTTTTGTTGATTTGCGAGTAGGACTTTTTGCTGAGTAGAGATTCTTAACCACATTGGGACGTGGTAGAGTGGGATAGGCGATTTTACGTCGGACAATAAAATGTAATTTGTCTCAAGACATCACCAGAGAGGAGCACCCATTCCTATTCTCACACAAATTAAGAGACGTATATCCTAAAATTGGAATGATTGCGACAACAAATGTATAGTTATGATCTCTCGTAGTAAATGTTTCGGTCATTGCTTTAGACTATGTACCAGTGTTACCTTCCTGTCACTATCAGGCTATGTCAATCCCTTGAACTGTTTGACCAGTAATATGGTGCAAGCATGGCAAGGTGAGAAACACAGTTCACAACGGGACTCACCTTGCCTCGAGAAGTTCCGGTCTCCCGCATACTACAATAGGAAGTACTGCTAAAAAAACTTACTCTTTGGTAAAATACTCTGGAATGCAACATCTTCTTCTCCACATGTTGCAGTATTTACATGTGAGTTCCACATTATTTTAGAAGATATGATTTTAGCTTTAACACGTACTTGAATAAATGGTGTCTAATCACTATTTAATTAAAGATTATAGGAGAATGAGTAAACATTGATCGCTTAACGCACATTTCTCCAGGTCCGTACGAAATGGGTATATATATATATTCTCGTATGTTTACAATTTCAGACGATAACAGACCAATCAAAATACAATAAAATCAAATCCAACAGCTTCAATTGACAAGCTCACTGAAAAAAAAACTCTGTTGTATACAACGGAGTAGATAACGGAGTACTCCGTTCTGTGGCAATTGAGGGAGTTCTCCCATGTTTTAACGGAGTACATTTTTAACGGAATGAACTCCGTTAACATTTTTCATCGGAGTACTCCGTTGTTTTGAAGTAGTACTCCGTTGTCTCATTATAAGCTCCGTTAACATTTTTCATCGGAGTACTCCGTTGTTTTGAAGTAGTACTCCGTTATCTCATTATAAGCTCCGTTAACATTTTTCATCGGAGTAATCCGTTGTTTTGAAGTAGTACTCTGTTATCTCATTATAAGCTCCGTTAACATTTTTCATCGGAGTACTCCGTTGTTTTGAAGTAGTACTCTGTTATCTCGAAATAAGCTCCGTTAACATTTTTCATCGGAGTACTCCGTTGTTTTGAAGTAGTACTCTGTTATTTCGAAATAAGCCCCGTTAACATTTTCATCGGAGTACTCCGTTGTTTTGAAGTAGTATCTCGAAATAAGCTCCGTTAACAATTTTCATCGGAGTACTCCGTTGTTTTGAAGTAGTACTCTGTTATCTCGAAATAAGCTCCGTTAACATTTTTCATCCGAGTACTCCATTGTTTTAAAGAAGTACTCCATTATCTGAAAAGCAACTCCATTACAATTTATCATCGGAGCGCTCTGTTGTTTTCGTACATGTGAACAGAAACAAAAATTATCTGATACTTTGGTAATATACATCATTGTTCAGACTAAATACTGAAACAAAATTGTCCTGGAAGAAAAGGGATAATTTTCCCCAGTGTCTCAAGTTAACAAATTTTTTTGACAAAAATATAACACACAAGCTAATAGACTGGGAGCCAAGCGAGATCTTATTGTTGCGAGAGATCCAAAAGGTTTGATGTAGTCGAAGTGAAGAGGCGCCCGTAGTCACTCAAGAAACCTAATTCTCAAGTAAATCCAGCGCGGGAGTAAATGGGGAGCGCTCCCCAAAGTGGGATTTATTTGTTGTGAAAGACCCATCTATAAAAATCACAGTGCTATTATTAAGTCAAACATCTGACTGAACCCAAATCAACTGCATAAGAAAAAATATTTTGTGGGAAACGCCAGATAAGAAAGGTATTAATTAGTGCTAATTAGGGACTTAATTGTTGTGAGAGATCCATCCTTGAAACAAAATGTTAGATGTAGAGTATGGTCACGTGATTCAGAATCAGCAACTTAAGAAACAATATACTACGGGAAAGGGTTAAAGGTAAATTAGTCTTAATAAAGGATTATATTGTTGAGAAAGATCCATCCAAAATTTCGGTTCAATTTAATTGAAGGCAACTCACTAAGACCGTATCCACAACTTAAGAAAATGTATAATGGTGGAAACGGCTCTTAAGAAAGGTGTTAATTAGTGCTAATTAGGTATTTAATTGTTGT
>JAQQZZ010004248.1:0-11866 GCA_030265115.1 Mopalia vespertina
AACCTCGTACACACGTAAACACACGTGCACCATCACTATGGAAATGTCTGGTCCTCTCAGCACAGAGATGGTTTATTTTTAAAATAACTGTGACAAAACAAGGCAGACCTGCTGACTAGATTATCTCCCTTTGAAATGTATGTGATTTGACTACCGACTGTAGCATAACGTTATTGTTCAATACGTATGGATTTTAAAGATCGGGCTTAATCTATTATTATGATGCGTTTTCAATACGCCTTCCATTTATGATAGAGGCGTTTCGACTTATTCAAGATGCATAATTTACCTAGAGCACTATTAAGGGTATAATACTGTTTATTTATGACCTGTTATTGTTTTCATTGAAGTATCATTAAAATTTTAAATGTAACCGCCCAATATAGGATATATTTATGCACTGTTTTCAACTTGGAGGAAAATAGCACTTAAGGGTTATTACTTAAATTTAGATTCGGCATTAGCATGTGAATTGGTGAATAATATACAGATTGAGAGCGAACTATTTAAACTAATGTGGTTGAAGTGGCCCTGATGTTTTTGATAATGCCTGAAGGTGAAAACAACATCAGCGATTAAGCCCTATTGAATTTTGTTCAGGTTAATAAGTATCCACAATTTTGTGTGTGGCCGACATAAACACGTCTTAAACCCACAAATAAAGCATTTCAGAGATAAAATTAAAATGCCTTCTTACCTGTTCACTTTAGTTTTACAACACATTTCACTGTCATTTTCCAGAAATTCTCTCAAATCAACACCTGGGAAAGTAGACACATTGTGACATGCCCTTGACACTTTCAAACTATGATCAAAAGACGAAGTAGATCAGGGATTGGCCCATGCATCAATTCATGAGTCAAAGGTTGACTACGTGCAAATTTTATTAGGTCATGTTATTGCTCCAGACATTTATCATGTTTATATGTGTCACATGTGTGTGACTATTACAATTAAAATATGTCTAAAGTCAAATATATTTAAGTGTTGTTTGTTATTTTTCACATATATTTTGATGCTAAATATTCATGAAATAAAAACATATCTTATCTGCCAATGAACTTTGATCCCAGCTTCTGCGAGTGACGTAGACAGGTGAGATGGAGCTGTATTTTAAAAAAATATAACCGAGGGTGTGTAGGCCTACTTTCTGCACATGGATGCACTGTTTGATACTTTGGTTCTCTGAAGTGCATTGCTGTTCGCAGCGATCTGAACTTGACATACACGTCATAATCAATGGGCCTGCCTGCTTTTAACATTATCTGTTTTTGCATGATGTCGTCCTGTTCACTGACTGATAACCAGCATAAAAACCTTCTCTGAACTGTTGGAGTTTCCTTATGTAATTCCAATGAAAAACACAAATGATACCGAAGTTGAAGAATGAACATTATTATATGTGTTTTGCAATTTTCTACCTACATTGTAAGTAATAGCACAAGATTTGAAAAAGACATTGACTGGATCCAAAAAGAGAAGACGCTATATCAAATGTGTTTTTGGGCTGTTCTAAGTGTGTAACAGAGATACCAAAAGTTAAATGTTGTTTTACAATAAAAAAAAATCAGAAACCAAAAAAAGTTTTTTATGTAATTTTATTGGTAATTATCCAGATGTTTAAAATCATCATCAGTTACTCTATCCCTGGTAAGTTGTTTCGAAGTACGAGAACTCCTTCAGGTGGTTTGAAGAAGAAGCTGCTCATGAAGCTAAGGGGCAACAAATAAGCCGATTTGTCTGTATTGAGTCTTCAGATTCTCTTGTCGTGTTGTCAATGACGCTGAGGGTACTTCTTGCCTTCATCCATTGGGCCAGTACGCCTTCATTTGAGTGGAATAACTTAAGAGTTCAGAGTTTAAACTTGTCCGTTCAAGGTAACGGCTAGGCCTGTGTGATTTCGTGACCACAAGCTATAAGGTTTATGTTGCCCTTCCTAAGCATATATTAAATGTGCATCAAAATCAATTTTTTAATATTAAGGTGCCCGGCTGTTCAGCTACCTGCTTGCCCAAATTGTACGCGCCTTGCCTGCAGTTTGTAATATGTGCAACTCGGCTCGCATTTTATACATATCTCTTTACTGCTTTGAATATTGCCCCTTCTTGCGACTCGAGCTAGAGAAGGCACAATATTGATAGCAGGAGAGATATATTTATGTCTACTCAAACCTATAGGGCCCACATGCTGTGTTACAGCCAGCCTAACAATTTGGACCTGAACTTTACACATCAACTTCAAATTTTTTTTAGTCTAATTTATTAGGCTATGCTTCAACTGGCCCTGTGAAAAAATGTATAAACTTCAATCCGAATCATATGGAGTGGCCATATTTAAGAGAAATAGCAAAATGCAGGGAGTTCCAAATGTAGATAAATCCTGGTATTGCAACTCATTTTTAGCATATAAGCTATATTGACATTCAGAAGTTAGCAAACAACATTAGGCCTAAAGGAGTCTATTCAAACAAACTAGTCTATGTTAATTTGGGGTATACAATTTAGAGTAAGTCGTTGAAATAACATATTTTCAACATGTGTTCTGTGGACAACTAGTTTGAAAGCCAATAATATTGATATCAAGTCAATAGACTGCTGTAGGCCTACACAGGCTCCTGTTTGTTGTTGTTGTTGTTTCGCTTAAGGAACAGAAGTGGCACTTTTGTTTTTTTTACATACTAGCACCCAGCAGTTTAGACGCTAGGGGACAGGCATAAGTAGGTAATAGACCTACCTTGGCTGCAAACAATGACGTCACTTCCGGATTTTAAATTACTTACTTAACAACTATGCCTATCGGTTGCAAATGTGACAATTTAACTGTGGTATAAGTACGGATTGATAGATGACAATTTAATGTTAGACAATTTAACTGTGGTATAAGTACGGATTGATACATGTAGATGCCATTTTTAGGGGTCCAATACAGGCCTGTGCTGTAATATTTTCCGGCATATAAACCTACATGTAAAAATCGGTCCTCTTAAATTTTGTCAGGTAACCTAACATTTGTATTTTCCCCTGGTTTTCTGATATTTTAAATACAAAAATGTGCCTTGGTGCAAAATTGCTTTAAAACACAAACTTCATTGATTATTGGATGACAAAATTTATCAAAATCAGTAGCAAAATTCAAATTTAGATGAAGACTGCAAACAATTTAGGAAACCTTTAGGTCCTCCTAAATTAAGTTTGCACAACCATGGGGAAACCCCGTTCTGACCAACAGCACCGGCCTGATGGGGAAACCCCGTTCTGACCAACAGCACCGGCCTGATGGGGAAACCCCGTTCTGACCAACAGCACTGGCCTGCCAATATCAGCCCATTAAAGTCAATTTTAATTCCTTTTCATCTATAAACATTCAATATGTTAGCGAATTCAATTTTAATCAGAGAGCTCTGGTTTAAAATACAAAGAATCATGATGGCAATAAAAGGCCACCAAGCCAAATCCTTTGGGAAAGCATGGCTGCTAATTACATAATGTCTCTTAGTAACATCCTGTCTTATGAATATTTCAGAGAGATTACAGGAATGTAATGTGATCTGTAAGATGTATTATGAAAATCTCACTGTGAGGAGTTTTCTTTTTCCCTCTGTTATTTAATATACAATCTATATATAGTGTTACATTATGTGCTTATACTGCTTAGATAAAAGCTCTTAGACTATTTAATCACAAAGCACATTATTATTTCACAATATGATGCCTAAGTTTTATGTCTGCAAAGGATCTGTAATCCTAAGTGTATATTTACAATTTTTTTATTGTCCACCATATAATAGTAGCAGCCGATTGCCTATTAACTATTAAGACAAACAAAACAGCCGCCATTGCATAATTTTACAATTTTTACTCCAATGTTTTGAGAACATGATCCATGCTGCTGGAGAACAAATTCACCGATTAACTTCTGTTAAGACGAATGGTTGGATTGCATTTCTCCAACTTATGCAAAATGATACATGTATGACCGCCATTGCAAAATTTTGCAATATGGACTACTACACGCCTGTGCTGTAATCTTTTCTGGCAGAACCTTAAAATTGGTCCTCTTGAATTTTGTGAGATAACCTAACATTTGCATTTTCCCCTGGTTTGCGGATTTTTTAAATACATACATGTAAATGTGCCTTAATCAGATGACAAAAGTTGTCAAAATCAGTGTCAAAATGCCAATTTAGACAAATACTGCAAACAATTTGGGAAACCTATAAATTGGTCCTCCTAAATTAAGTTTGCATAACCATGGGGAAACCCTGTTCTCTCCATTCTCTCGAACAGCGCTGGCCTGCTACTACATGTATGTGGTGTTAACACGATAGTTTGAGAACAAATCCACCGATTAACTTGAAACTTGTACTGTTGCTTCCTCTCCTTAAGGACCCTCCAGTTAGTCAGGAGTTAAAAATGTTGCTTTTGTGTTTTTTTCCTAAGGATGATTATACAACACATATATTTAGAATCAAGCATAGCATCAGTGGGGTTTTTACAAACCTAACATTCAATAATCGCATCAGACAACATGTTTGTAATGGCCGGAGCATGCTGTTGACTGCACTCAGACAAGTCCGATCTCGGCGAGAACCCAGCTGTGTTGTTGATCCTACCGGCTTTTTAATCCGGGTTGCATGTGGCTTCAATTTAATAATAAACAAGGCATGATCTGCATTTATGATTAGAACTAGAATGATAACAGTTGCATCAAAGTTGAAACCGTGAGAAGCCTGTACAAGAGCAAAGTCTAAAACGTTGTGATTAAAACAAAATTTCAGATAAAAAAAAACCCACAGATGTATTGCATTGGCCTTCAGCTACATGTAGTGGGGTAACTCACAAACTCAATAAAACATCAGCCGAAGCAGTCTCAGATCATTAAAATGAGAGTTGTTGTTCACTGTAATTCTAAACCCGCCGCAAAGATTAACCTTTGGCAGGCTAAGTTCAAGTCATCGAGGCACTTCAGGCGTTTATCTTCTTTAATAAATCTGTGTTTTTGCTTTTGCTTTTTATTTTTATCATTGTTGACATTGTTTACTATCGCAAGCCGTACAGATAGATCGATCGGTAACCAAGTCAACACAATTCAGAGTAAAGGGAGATAACCTACTTCCCATTCCAACAGCACGGTTTATTGAATAGATCGATATTGCATAAAAACATGTGGCAATTTGGTTATGCAATAAAGCGTGTTCGACTGTACTTTCATTGCGAGTACAAGTGATTTTTGATGTCAAACCATCGGTCCTCGCACTTAGATGTTGGGTGCCATTTCATTTCACCAGATCCTGATCATTCTCTCGCATCATAAGTACATATCCAGGAAATGTGAGACCCATCTATGTCTGCAAATATTGTCAATTCCCCAACCAAACAAGTAGAACACACAACAATATTGTTCAAAATCTTAGACAATTCAAATCATCTGTTTCCGTTTCAATTTCATGCGATAGGGATTCATCGAACATAATCATTCATACAGAAGCTCCAATTAAAGTATGAAGCACGTGCTCAGAGTAACTATCATCGCATTCATTGTCATTGACGTCCTCTGAGTAATACGTATCTCGCTTACACCTAACGCCCATGAGTTCTCATCCAATGGCCTGTCTGTCTTCAAGCATTTGCAACCCATTTTGTTGCCACCCCTGGAAAATCATGCGACCCACGGTCGCGTGAAATCCTATGCCTGGTAAGAGATTAAAAAAAATTTGAGTATAATTTTTTTTATAAAACTCACTCCAATATCGATGTCAAAACATAAAAAGTTGAATTTAATTTATGGCATAAAAGTTAAACCTATAGTACATGATGTTTAAGATTTTTTTTTAACCGTATTTGCCGTATAAAATCTGGTTAGAAATTTTTAACCTGAAAATTAGTGGTCACAAGAAATTTAAAAAATTTTCCAGGGGTAGTGATTGTCCTGTCTGGTCTTCGTTTTACATCTTGTGATTGTCCTGTCTTGTTTTTGCATCTTGTGATTGTCCTGTCTTGTTTTTGTTTAATTTGCATCTTGTGATTGTCTTGTTTTCATCGCCAGTCTTCCCCAGGGTGGTTTACTCCACCCATCGAGCTGGATCGGTATTATTTGAGTAAAATAATTTTGTCGCATTAAACTTTAATCAAACAGACAGACAAACAGACAAACAGACAAACAAATAAAGACGCACATGTCTGGTTGCCTCAAAAAATTGCTACATAATAATTTGTCAGAAATGTTGATGATTTATTCATGACCATCATGAAAATAAAAAAAAATAGTAGTTTATGACTTTATGGTATACTTCATCTACATATAAAAACCGTTAACTTTGATGTTGTGCTACCGTTTGATGCACATAGGATGTATTTTAATGGTACATGTATGTTTAGACCTTGGAACATGTCACTTGAAAGTTGTGTGTGTGTTAATTTATTGAAGGCCTTGTTCAGGTCAAATCCTAGCTTTATCCTCTTTACTCTTTTCTATTGTTACCTCAAAGGCTTGGTATTGATTTTATAGGCTTTTGTGTTCCATTTCGTTTGGATCCAGATTAACACTAAGGCTTAGAGGCCACTTATGGTTTCACTACAATTCCAGACCACTTTCTGTATTCAGTTTAAGTTTGCTGTGTGTTAGAGGTTTACTTGAATAACAGTAAAGCTGTGACATGGAATCACTGTGTGTGTACACAATGGAACAAGTTAACATAGACCAACAGGGCTACACACCTGAGGAATATACTGTGGTAGTTTAATCCATCAGAACTACGTATCAATTATTGCATGCTACAGCTTCTCAATGTATGTATTCCTAGGGTTTTATTTTAAGTTCAAATAATAGATGTTTACAGGTATTTAAAAAAAATCTCCCAAGGGTTGTGTATTTTTGTGCTATAACACCATCAAATAAATTGCATATATTTTTGCAAACAACAAAAGTTAGTAAAAATTGGATAATCATACCCCTTTAAGACCGTATACTTTTTTATATGGGAAGTGAATGTATCCAAATAAAAATAAAATCTGAAATCTGAAATTTGAAAATTATGTCAGAATGTTTAAATTTCTGTCTTTGTTAAATTTGAATTTTTTCGCTAAGTCTGTAAAAACTAATAAACAATAAAATTTGTTATTAACAATTTTACTCTTTAAATTTATGAATTATCTAAAACACTTTCTTAAATTGTGTACCAGGAAATCAGAATTTGGGGATAAAACCAAAATATCATTTCAGGGGCTTCGCTAGAAATCAAAAGTATGGCTTCCAAAATTGGCATTTTGCTTCATTTTTTAAGTAACTGGGTGTCAAATTTGTTAAATTCAGGGTTTCCAATGGTGGGTGGATACCCCTCTGTCTAAGTCATTGGTCATTATACAATATTGTGTAATGTGGACATTGTTTTTTATCAGTGTACAGTGTGTTTAAAAAACAATGGATGTCCAGGGTTTGAAATATTGGAAAATATTTTGATTGGTTGTTGTAAAATCAAACTGAGTTTGATCAATTATTGTTATTTACGGTGTTGCTGCACCCCTTGGGCTCAAAATCAACCAAATTGTGATAAAAATTGGGTATTCAAACTATATGTTGGTGAAAAAAATAATTCGAAAGTCTAATTACAAACTGTTAAAATTTGAGCCATTGTACCATTGTAAAGAGCACAATGCGATCTAGTAAACAGTGACTCATTTTTTAGAAGTTTGGCCTTGATTTGTTTTAATGTTTTCTGAAAATTGTATTCTACATTTTTATAAGACTTTCCAAGGTGGGATAGACAAAAAAAATCCACTGTGATCGATCTAATCAAAATTTTTAAAAAAGAGGCACCGTTTATTAGTTCAAGTACTATTCTACTAGGTCAAATAATCTATGTAGTCTTATCGTTATTGCACCTTGAGAAATAAACCTTGAAAAATGCAGTCTATATTTTTCTGTTGGCATTTACTAATTTTGTAATATTTTTTTAAATAATAATTCGAATTTCATCACACTCACATATTTGAAATCCTGAGTATGCTAGCTTTCCAAAAACATATACATATGTATGGTCAAGATTTATATTCTTTTGAATAATCAACTTAATACAACGGGTGTTCTGAACATCGACCAAGGGGTCCAGCAACACCTTAAGGTAGCACTCTCAGTCAATTTTGATCAATTATTGTCAGATTTAGGTAGATAGTCACCGACCCTTATTTCCATCCCTGATATTTCCATCCAAGTTGTAGTGTCACTGATACTGGCAATACCTTTGGCTTTGTAATTCTGTTTGTTCATACCTGAAATGTGGAAGTCTTTAGGTGAATACCTGTTACTGGTATAATACTTTCTGTCAATTTTAACTGAGCACATTGCGACACAAAACATACAAGATGTTCTCCGTTTCTCTTAAAAAACAGGCTGATTTGTGCCACACCTCTTTTGTCTTTACTAAGATTTCAATTCATAAGCTAGATAGATTTACATGTAAGTTTTCACAATCTAGTTCTGTAATGCACCAAGAAATATCATTCAGTAAGATGTTTGTAACCTTTCAGTTATCAGGTACTTACCTGATTTGATATTAATAAGCTAACCAATATTATATTTCAGTATGATAACCAGCTCTTAAGTATACAATACAAGCATGTTACCAGCTGACAGCAAGGTACCAGTACTGTACGGGCCTGTTCACACGGGCACAGACTTTACTCCAAAAGCGGCATTAAGCCAGTTTGACATTGTCCGTGTGAACACACATAGGTGTTTTTAAGTCGGTTTAACTACACCCACTTCATATGTGGCTTTAAGCCGTTTTCAACGTTTAAACCGGTTTAAAATGCCTATGTGAACGGAACTGGCTTAAAAGCCCCACATATGCACAAAATGTCACAATGGCGCATAAGATGAGTATGACGCTGCGAACCTAAACCGGCTTAAATCAGCCTATGGACAAACATCCGAGATGGCTTAGAGCCAGTTTAGGTAGCTATCATGTGAATGGTCCTTTTTCTGAACCAACTTAGAATTTAAACCGGTTTAGATTTAATCCAGTTTAAAATGTTGTCATGTGAACAGACCTTAAGACAGGCTTTACTTACACTACTCACGTTGACGTTTTCTTTCAGTACCAGGTGGCCATTGTTGGCTTGTGCATATTAAAAACTGTTGAGGGGTTTAGGAGGAGAAATTTGCCTTCACAATCTATATAGATCATAGGAGTTTAGTCAATGAGTCTAAAAAAACTGACTTTTGAAATGTTTCCAATTTTTTCTACAGCGCCACCCTGTGCTATCTTTGTTACGTATCAATTCAAAAATAAATCTATTAAGTTGAAGAGTCTATATGACTAACTGCTTAGAAGATTCCATTTTAAGCCATTCAACTGTTCTGTATCCAATGCTCCACCGGCCGTTCCACCATTGCCGTACTACAATAAGTATGAGCAATATTGAACCACAAGTTAAAACTAATTAAGTTAATAATTTGGACTGGCTCACCTGTCGAACTGAAGAACAGAATGCTTATATGTATGTTAGATATGGCTTGTTATACTACATGATCTTTGTCACAACTGACTAACTCGATAGACATGAATGTTTTGCTTCTATCATTGTTTGTCTCTTGGTGACACGAGTAATTGACATATACTGGTGAGCTCAGGTTTCCATTTTGATGCCAACTTTGAGACCCACACTGCACCAAATCTATTACATTAATTACCTTTATAGACTATGGCACAGTGATATGAAGGCCACTTAAATCAAATAATTTGTTACTGAAATTGTTTATTTCTTGAGGCTTTCATCTATTAATTTTGGTCCTGTGGCCGTTTGTTTGGAGAATAGCAATGCTGTCTTTACTTAGCAGTTAGCACTGAAGGGAGATAAAATTTCCAACAATACCATAACACCTCCAATTTTATTGTTGTGCTAATGTCAATTATTGTTGGAATACATTGCCGTCATATAAGTGAAATACCCTGAAGCATGGCGTAAAACACCAATCAATCAATCTCTTTATTTTGTATATTTTTTTATTGAATTGACACTGACATTTGTTATTTAATTTTTGTAGGCAAACAGAAGTTTTCATTCAGTTTTCTAATCAGTCGTTTAATTTTTAAAAACATTTTGTAATTGGACTTTGACTTCAAGTGTTAGGCTCATTTGAAATAGGTTGGCAAAGAATTCAGATTGAGATAGATCTCGACGAGTTAGGTAGTGACTTTACAAAGAGATGTATCAATTAAGTCTAAGCATTATGTTGGTTTGGCCTTATCAAATAGCTGACCATAAAATACCTGTAGTTATTTTGCTCTGGTTGAGACCTTATCTTTGATTGAGGTGAGAGTCACTCTGTCCCTCTCTTGACGCTTTTACTGGTTAGAATGAATCCTGACTGGGATTTAGAGGAAATGTTCCTCAACAGATTAGCATCGGGAGAAATGGGTCCCATTACAAGCTACATACTGGAAGGAACAAAGGTACAATCTAGTCAAAAGTTATTGTGTTTTATTTTGAAGATATTAACTAATAGTCATACTTATTTTTTTAATTTTGTGTGTATGTGGGGTGGGGTGTGGGAGGGGGGGGGGGAGGGGAGGGTGAAGTACCACTTACATGTCACTTAATAGTGTCAGAAGTTTCCTTGAAAGGGGTTATGTATTCCTGATTATAAGGGAAGCCGTAAAGAAGTCAGAATTTCTCAGTTATTTCAGATCAACCTTTTTGCTGGGATAGGCCAAAATTGTCTCGACTTATTGATTGTTAAACTATTAAACAGCATATTTACATTTTTCAATATACGAATAAAATGAAATGTGCAAGAATAAGCTATAGTTATAACATTTTTGTGTGAAATGTCGCTGAGGGGTTGAGGTCAGCATATGTATAATCATTATTGTCATGCCAAGCCTTATCTTGTGAAATCTAGCTCTCTGATTTTGTGGAACTAATTACTACTGTGACAGCTATAGCAATAATATAGGTCCTAAGGTCTACATGGCATACAACAATGAGTATATATTCCACCAGATAATGTGGTCACAATAGTATTACATGTATGTGGTGTATATCAGTGCCTCAGGTGTGGAGAGAAAGATTTCACAATTGTACTTAAGAGAGAATTTAAGTTGCCGTCTGTCAAGAAGGATTGTTGGCCATGGCATATACCCTCTTTGAAATAGTGTGGAAGGTTACATATTCCTCTCTCTAGTCTACCTTTATAAAAGAAATGTTGTAACTGGTACAATCTACTACTCCAGCAATCAGATTGCATTGTGCATGGAATTAGTAACCGAGACAAAGGTAAAATGAATTAAGGTGTTTAGTGTTATTATTTATAAAAACATCAAGATTTGTTTTACTTTCACAAATAAGTAGTATTTAACTGCAGTTAGGTAAACTTTGAATTTCATAATATTTTGTCATTTTTGTTTGATGGCGCCCATACAGCCCTGGACACTTTTTTATAAGTCTATAAGATTTGTTTTATGACTATACCTTGTATTATAGTTTAAGGACTCCTTCGAGGTCAAAATTGTTCATTTTTTTGTAATTTGTTTATAAGAACATTCTCTTTTTTGTCCTGCTTTTTGTGAAAAAGTTAGATAAAAATTCCAGTTAAAAGTTATTTAATTTTAAGTTTGAAAACTTTTATTCAGTACTTTGCAAGTGTACAGCTGGATGGGTTATGCAAGGTTTCTAGCTCTTCATTTTTTGTCGAAATTTAATTCAACTCTGTTGAGCTACACCCATGAAATTCAGCTTGCTCATTAGTGACATAATAAACTGGTAAAGGGTATCTCCATTTTTACCCCTCGTCCGTCCGTTACCGCGATATCTCCGAAACGGAATCCTGTAGGGCCACCAACTTTGGATATGTTATGTATCTAGTG
>JAQQZZ010004259.1:0-11866 GCA_030265115.1 Mopalia vespertina
CACCATAAACAGATCAGCTTCCTGTTCCCCTTTACCTCTGAGAGCACCAGGGCAACATGAAGCTCCCTCCAACCACCTGCGTTTGTTTGATTGAGATTTTAATATCATCTAAAGTGTATTTCACTTATGTGATAATGTGATGATGGATTCTACACTTTGCACTGTGCCTTACATCAGAAAACCAGGACGAAACCTCATGAAAACCACCCCTGTGAAAGCTGGAGCCACATCATGTGACTCACACATACACCTGAGGTCACCAGATAAACGTCTAGCCTGTTAGCGATAAATCAAGAAGGTGGGCCAACATGCTGAGCCACCAAGCCTACAAATTATGGAAAGTCATACTTACCATTTCACTTCCTTGTAAAGCTAACTCCTTGGCCAGCTGTAGCGAGGTAGACCGTGTATTTACTGGATGATGTTGTTGTAACAATACAGGACCCTGGTCAAAACTAAACAAAATAAAACAAAACAGAATACAATGAATTATTAATTAAATTCACATTTAAGTTTTTCTACCTGATGAGGGTTTACATTGTTGATTCATTTACAGGATGGTAGGAAGACAGGGCAAAGCAAAGCCAGGAGGAAACCGTCTCTAGCTAGCAGCAAAGGGAGACAATTTTGACCCCAGTACTAATTGTAATCACCTGTTGCCATGGTGCTGTCAAAGTGAAGCAGCAACATTAAGCCAATCTGTTTGTTTTGTTTCCAGTGGCGATGCGGTTGGTTCTTATGGAACTTGTAGGAGTAAAATAACCCTAACCTCCAATCATTACCTGTAGGAATATAGAGCAACAAAAGTGTCCACAAGTTTAGGGAAAAATCACACAAGGTTATACGTGGTCTGACTGGTCTCATGAAATTTTGCAACTCTGTGCTCAAGGTTACATGTATTTCACTGGTATGACATCAGGACAATCTACCAGTAAATAGGAAAACTAACTCAACCATCAAAGGTAAAGTGTTTTGCTCTGTTTGAAAAATTGTCTTTCTCCATAGTTAAGTAAAGACGGCATGACCATACATGTACCGTCCTAAAGCCCAATTCATGCTGGAAGAAAAGGAGAGCACTACAATTTATATAATACATTTCATACTTAAGGAGACAGTAGCCTCAGGTGTTATTTGGCTTTAGTCAGATTGCATCAGCGCCAAGCCATCTTTTCCACGAAACAAATAAGATGATATTTTTTTCCCTGAACATTGTTTATTCCTTGCAATAGTTTATTATTTTTTAAGTTAAATTTCTTGAAAATTAAATTCAGAATCCATTTGGTGATAAATGTTATGAAATCATTCATCAACGAAGCAAAATGGGTGATTTTTATAATTTAAGATTTCTAGCTTCTCGTAACAAATGCAGAAGTCAGAAGGACTAAATTGATAATCTCACTCACTGTGAAGGTCTAATGTGCATTATAGAGATACCAGTTTCTGTGTCTCCATTCAAGATTGTATGTGGAATAGGGGCGGAGCCACGCCACCTTGGTAACAGGCTCGGATGAATATTCAAGATCCCACTGAAATTAATGATTGGTTGAGAATATCAGCTGACATAATTATGAATATTTCACCAAAGATTGGATGATGTTTAAGAAACAAAAATGATAGACTACATTGTATGTATAAAGGAGGATAACAGTAATTAGTGGCTAAAATCTCTGTAACTAACAAACCACTTGTATTATTGGGGTTCAACTTCGTTCTCAAGGGTATTTCACTTTAATATATGACCACGAATTGTCTACTTCACTCTGTTCCTTGCCTAATTACGATGGAAAACCCAGATGAAATGGGTTGACAGATGGACTCAATTCGGTGAACGGTGCATTGAAGTACGATTACTAAGCCTACACGCTAACCACTAGCCACAGCAGCGGGCCATTTTGAAAGGAGGGGAAAATGAACTTCATGAGGGAGAAAACTAGAAAAAACACATCCTGACGTAACTCCCCCAAAACTTCATCCAGTATGGTTAAAACAACATCAACAACTAATGACCTCCAGGTTTTGAATGAATGTGAGACTAAAGAGATTTAATTATCTCCCTTGGAAAATAACTGATTTTTTTTTACGATGACATAATGCTCTGCATATAAACTCCATTCAAGTTAATGAGAATAATAATATATTTGAAAGAATGAATAATTCTTTATTGATGGATTTCTGCTATTTCTAGCTTTACATATAGTGTTACCTAATGATGTTTATAGTAGACGCAGCAGAGGACTATAGTTTTGGTCATACTTGGCGTCGCTCATCAATCTGATAAAACAAGTATTCATACTTTGTTTACTCATAACCTCTTAAGACCCAGGCTAATGTTCCTTGTTAGATTTTAAGGCCATTCAATATGGTAGCTTCCTTTGGGCTATCTTGTGAGTTCGGGTGTTTGTCCACAGAGTTGGAATTTCAATTTGCAACTGGATAATGAGTAACTGGGCAATTGTAAACAAATAAGTGTTTGTCCACAGGTGAGGACGATGAGTCTTAAGAGGATTATGGTCCTAAATTTCTGTTAAATAACCAAAGGGCATCAATAAGTTTGAGAAATAAAATACTGATATACATGTCAAAAATCACTGGTTTTTCCATTTAAATCCGATTCCCATCAGTTCTTTTCAAAAGTGTGAAGCAGATATTCTGTACTTACTGTGGAAACATTTTTATAATCTTTTGAGGAATCAGTTTGCCAAATGACACCAGAACACCAAGGTCGTATTTCTCCATGGAAACAGCAATGGGCCAATCATGAACAACGAGGCCATTTATTTCAGCATATGTCCGAACTGGGCACTGCAATAAACAGAACATATAATATCAATCATTCTCAATATACGTACATGTATTTAAAAAAATGAACTGTAGTTTAACTTTGGGCTTAAGATTATTTAACTTAAACGCAGACTTATGTGTAATTCAACAAAAGCAGTGAGTCATGTTTATTATTGTGATAAACTATTGTGAAAGACTACTGTGATAGACTACTGTGATAAACTATTATGATAGACTACTGTGATAAACTATTATGATAAACTATTGTGATAAACTGTTGTGAAAGACTACTGTGATAAACTATTGTGATAGACTACTGTGATAAACTATTATGATAAACTATTGTGATAAACTGTTGTGATACACTACTGTGATAAACTATTATGATAAACTATTGTGATAAACTGTTGTGAAAGACTACTGTGATAAACTATTGTAATAGACTACTATGATAAACTATTGTGATAAACTGTTGTGATACACTACTGTGATAAACTATTGTGATAAACTATTGTGATAAACTGTTGTGATATACTATTGTGATAAACTATTGTGATAAACTATTGTCACAGTGATAGACTATTGCATCACCAGCAACAACTTATGCAATAAATAGTTCAACATGTTCAATGTATTGTTCCACCAGAATCTGTTACCTTTTGTTTTGTAACCACATCTAAACGGTCCACTAGTTTTGGGACATTATGATTCCTGTAACAGAAATTAAAACTAAATACAGTCTGGTTTGAATTTGTCATACATAATTTGGAAAAACAATATTGTGATTTACACATTTAAAATTACTATATATATAATTTGTTGTATTTCTTCACGACTTCACCCATAAAGAATATCTTGTTTGCTGTTTATTTATCAAATACTTTGCATACCATGTACATGGTCAGTAGGCCTAATTTATGTTAGATGTCTGCAGGTCACCATCAAGAAAGTTGCCTTTGTTTCTCTAGAACAAATTGATTATTTGTCAGCTTTAATTTAATGACATCCCTGATTAATTTTTAGAATTATGATTAAATGATGAAATTTGAATACCAGTGTATTTGCTCAACTCCTGAACGGTTAAAAGGATAACCCACCCAATGCATAATTATCTCGTTCACCACTCAACTGAGAAATATTTATGTTTTTACCTTACTCTGCTACATATCCAGATCTGCCTACCCTAAGAGATATTTGTGTGTACAAAATTTTTTAGTTTTTTAGGGGTATTTTCTTACCATATTGTGTATTTTTGCGATAAAGTATAGCACAGAACATTAATTTTTATGTGTATTTTGATGGCCTAGTACTGGTGTATTTAACATAAAGTTTGTGTACAAAACACTCCAGAATACATGTGGTAGGCAGGTCGGCTTATTCCAAATAAAAACAATTCTTACTTATTTTCTGTCAGGACTTTTAAGGTTTGCAGAGAAAAATTATCTGTGCCGAAAAAAAGAATTTTCCAAGGTGGTTTTCCTCTGATGGTCTTCTCTTCTGATTGGTTTAAACCTGATGATGATGATGATGTTGTAAAATTTTTCGGACAATCCAATTGGATGATTGAGTTCATTGAATTTAGTAAATTTCCTCTTGATACAACTGTTCTATAATGTTTGAATCCCTTGCTCCCATAGACTTTGTGAAAGTTCAGATTATTGAAATTAATATTTCTGCGATAAAATATAAAATCATCTTGAAAGTTTTGACGATAAAAGGTGATCCTGGGCCTGTCTATGATCCTTCTCCATGCTGGACTTAAACTCATTCTTCTCCTCAGGACAAATCAAGCTTGTCATTCCTTCACTCGGCCCTGTATCAAGAAAGGAAAAGATCATGTGTTATGTAACATTTTGTTTGCTACCTAAGACTTTTTTGTTCATTTGATTTGGTTGTGTTGCAGTAAGCTTACTCAACTTTATTTCCCTCAAACAAGAGCGTAGGGATGAAGATAACCATCGAAGTCATTAACAACAAAGACTAGACAGGACAATCATAAGATGTGAAAGCAACTATGCTTGTTTGTTTGAGTGGAATGAAGAGCTGTACTTAAGTTAATTTCACTCACATGATGGATGTGGTTGAAGGACACCACCCTTCAATGACAAGACAGGACAAAGACAGGACAAAGACATCTGAACATATCAGTTTAAATAATAAGTGTTTCACCTCTATGATGGTGGAATATTCCAACAAAAATTGACACAAACAAATCCATAAAATGCTAAGTAATTTTGATAATGTTAGAAAATTAATGGTCCTCCAGTGCAAAGTAAAGACAGCTACAAACTGCCCTAATTTGAGAGGTCCCTTCATTAGCTCTGAGAGCACCAGGTCAACAGGAATCTCCCAAAACCAAGAAGAGGTTGTCTCAAATCACCATTCTTACATAAATGAGGGTGTCTCATTTTAAATATTTCCCTATCTTTCCTAAGTTAAATTTGATTGAAACAGGGTGCCTCAAAGACACTGAGACACCCCTCTGTCTAACAGTATGTTACAGCTTCTGTACCTTTTACCATCAAAATTTAGCTTATGGCTTCATGCTGTACTGAAAGATATTTCACTTGTAGCATGGCATGCCAACTGAAATAAATGGTTACCAACACTCATAATAAACAATAATAAGTTATAGGCAATCTTATAATGTAAACATGGAGCATAATATAGCTGAAGATCTTTCCATTGCATCATGGCTGTACATGTATGTAAGTTTCCATGGGGATGACGTGGACAAACAAGGAAATTCACCGCACAAGGGTTTAACCAGAAATCAAAAAGTATGGTGTCCAAAATAGTAATTTTGCTTCATTTTTAAAGTAACTGGGTGTCCAATTTGTACATTTTCCAGATCTCCTGCATGTTAAAGTTTTTTGAAACAGGGTGTCCAAAAGGCAATAGTTGGACACCTCTATGCCTAAGCCCTTGTCGCCGCACCAGTTCTTAAAAGTTTCCCTTCCATCGTGAAAAGATAGGATTTGACCATATAGCCTCATGCATACAGCTATATGGTGCCTTGGCTATAGTTATATATTTGTTTGTTTGTTTGATTGGGGTTTAACACCATGCTTAGGGCCTAAGGTTATTTCACACATATGACAGCGTGTCAGCCCAACAGATTAAGGAAACTACCCTTGACACCAACTGATCTCAGAAAACCTGGAATTTCTAATTTTATACGAGTTAAAAATGATTATGAGCACATTTCAAAGAGAATATTAACTGAATCTCTTTATTTATTTGCCAGTTGAACAGTTTTTATTTCAACAGCATTTAAAACGGCTAACAAAATATTGTTCAAGCGGATTGTCACTTTGCCACCGACAAATCTCAACAAGTATTAAATATCTTAGGAGAATGGCTATCTCCCACCGTGATAGATCCAGGTATCGTCAATGCATTTATAATTGACACACCGTGACTGCATTTAGCCCAGTCCTAAAAAAGAAAATGGGGGATGGAGAGATGTTATTTAGAACTATATTTAGCCTGATCAATTACAGATCAAGATTGATGTATTAGGCTAAGACGGGAAGTAGGTAAAATCCCACCAAAGTGCTCACTTTAGTTAACAAAGTACTGTGTTCAGCTGTCAAAGTTTTATCCTCACTCGACATGTGCTTTCGTTTTTAATCTAGGGCTCTTCTGCGAGCTTTTCCTACCTCCCCGAACAAATGATTTCCAAATTTACGATGGGGGCATAGTGGGTTTGTTTTCGTTAAGCAAAGCAACTAATGACCTTGAAAACTTTACCTCTCTGACAAATGTATGGAGGCACATGAAAAGCAAGGCACTAATGTACATGATGACAAGGTGACGGAAGATAGTCATTGTCGAATGCTCAATAGCGTTTGCTGTTTGGCAGGTTTACAACAACAACAAAACATTGGAGAGACGCCAAAATCTGCGCGACCTTCATTAGTCATTCAGTGTAAACCCATCTACTTAAAAGACCATTATTGATTACTTTCGGCTCACAAAAATTAACAGGATTGTTAAACTTACCTAGCATTTCAGTTGTCATATAAATTCAATAACAAATAAGCTTAGTCATTATTAATATGTCAGACCTGAGTGATTATGTGAAAACGTTTGGATGAATAACTGTCAAATTACATAAACACTTGCATTTACTGTGATTATAGGATCTCCAAGGTCTTGTAACTGTTTTATTTTATTTTATTTGGAATTGTGTGAACAGCATAATATAAGATTATCCTGACAATTATGGCCAAGCAGATCAGTAAAACGGATGCAGTATCAGAACTGTGCATAGCTGTAGATGCTTCAGATCAACCTCTTCTAGTAACAAAGTCTGATGACCCCCAGAGAGACCAGGCTCAGTCACATGACCTGGAAACCCCCATGACAGATCCAATAGTTGACCAGTTAGTGACTGAAACTGTGCAGAAAAATTTAGAAAAATTATCCTGTATGGATGTAAATGTAACTACCTCAAGTTCACTTATATCTACACTTTCCATAACACACGACGACACTAAAAACTTAGTGAATGAAACTCTCCAAAGAGATGTAGAAAATTTTTCACATACTTCTCTAGCACACTCAAACAAGGCAAGCTCACAAGCGACAGCCGGTGCCATGACAGACAAAGACATTGATCGGTTTGTCAACCAAAATTTGCGCACAAATATTGAAAACATGCCTCATGATAAATTTCCAAAGCCTGATTATTCCAATTTCCCAGAATGTCTGACCTCCTCGACAGATGAAAATGTTGATCATCTGGTGAGTGCAACTCTCAAAACAAATTTACAGGTGCTTTCAAATGAGTTTAGAACAGAATTCAATAGGATAGGTTCAGAGCAATTACCTCTGAGCGATGATTATGTTGATCAGCTTGTCAACGAAGCTTTACAGACGAAAAGCGAAGAAACCACCTGTCTTGTTGATGTTAATGCAGAAGTAGTGCAATCTACAGGCTTCACAGATTCAGATTTTAGTGAAGCTTCATTATGTTCACAAGAAAGTGTTCTCTATGTTCAAGACCCCCTGACAACAGAATCAAAGAATACAGACGAACCTGCCTCACTTACTGCTAAAACTCTGAAGTTAAACGACGTTAAATCCGACACAACACTGGTGAAGGAATCTGCCAAAGTACGTCTACCCCTTCACGGTCATTGCCAGACTATGGGAGCAGCACAAGGAAATGTTGCCTCTACTCCACTAGGCACAGACACATCTACATGTGGAACTGTTGGGACATCTTTTCTTAACCCTGAGGATGCAAAATTCCAAGAACTTTTTGAGACGCAGCCAAAAATCTTCAAAGTTTCCAGTGCAGAACTGCCATTATCCGATTGCATTGAAAGTGACACGACAGCTTCGTCGCTGTCTTCAGTCAGCTCTCATGCTACAAATGATGCCAATGAAAATTTACCCACCAACTGTAGTGTGGCTTACACGTGCAGTGAAACAGATGTGGAAGATTTATCTAGGTCAAAATATCAAGGGCTCTCCGGGCACCTCATGGACTACTATTTAACAATGGTTTTTCCTGGGCAGCCTGGTGTGACTGACGGAAGCAACCCTGAAGGATTGGGTGCCCCCATTGAACCTGTTTTTCAAATTGGCGAGGAGCTTATTCAAAAAACGCCTGGCGGAAAAGTGGTAAGTGTAATACATTAAACTGTGACATAGTTATATACAGTTTAAATTAGAGTGAATTATTTACAAATGGTCAGCCAAAAATAACAGAATTCCAATATTTGAAAAAAAATTGTAAATTACTAAATGTTGAAAGCACACTTTACAATTAAGACCAGAGCCTTGTCGTCCCGTATATTACATACTACATACATACAGGCATACATGTACATGTACCTCCTGTCCCTAACAACTTATAGTATGGTGTAAACTTCATAAAATGAGAGTTCTCTCAGTTGCTTCTATTGTTGTAAGTAAATAAAAGAAAATTGTTTCCAAAGGCAGCTTTTAACACATATGCCTTCCGCCACTTAAGAAACAATTCACAGACCATTACCTTCAAATTTTGGAAAATGGTTTCCTCTTTAGACAACAGATGAGTCTCATGAGATTACATTTCACCAAGTAATTTTGCAGTTTTTTTCAGCAAGCTTATAAATACACACCTCAACATGTGTTTAATCTTAAGCTAAATGACTATGCCTTATATACATGTACCTGAGTTCGAATCCCACTAGAGGCATGAAAAAATTCTTGTTTTCCCTATAATAAAAAGATATCTTTCTACATGTATGCCTATCTTTGTTCTAATCCATTGTTATCTGCCCATAAGCTGTCATATGAGTGAAATAACATTAAGTACTGTAGGTATAAACCCAGACATCAACTAATGTTGCTCTCTTCCCAGCCTTTAGCAGATGAATTTGACCATGAAGATCGGAAGATCATCCTGGGAATCTGTGCTATGGAGAAGAAGTCCCGATCCAAACCGATGCTAGCTATTCTGGAGCGCCTAGCCTGGTTCGAATTCATTGAAACTTACATCTTTGATGAGAAAGTGATACTGAATGAGCCGGTTGAACGATGGCCAATCTGTGATGTGTTTGTCTCATTTCACTCTAGAGGTTTCCCATTGGATAAGGCCATTGCTTATGTCAAATGTCGTAAACCAATAGTTGTCAATGACTTGGATCTACAGTTTACACTCCAAGATAGGTAAGTGATATGATGTGAGCTTAATTTATGAAAACTTTAATCTGCAATTTTAGCTTCATGGTACATAAACATGTACATACATGTATAGGTGTTATAATGTGCCAGTAGGAATGCTTACATTAACACTCTATGTTGAGGCCAGCGTTAAACCACAATCAAACAAAGAAACCCTCAATGACCTCAGGTACTGTACAGTATACATGTATGAGGGAGTAGCGTGATATGGCTCGGGCAATGAGGGGGTAGTTTTGACAAGGTGTCTTCTCTACTATGCACTTCATTTAAGTACCATGAGGTAAAATGATAAGTGGAAGGTCTGTTGTCATTTAAGTAAAATACCCTTCAGTGGGACATTAAACCCCAATCAAAGAAAGAAAAACCTAATATTTACAGTTAACACTCCAGGATAGATATGAGCATGTAGTGTTTAAATACTTGGATTGACAGTTTATACTCAGCCCTCCAGCTAAGGGAATATTGTTTGGAGTGAAGCAATGCTGACTTTGTACTGGAGGAAGATTGACTTTCCATCATATCAAAATACAACATTTAATGTTGTTCTAGTGTCACTTATTGTGGGATACACTGTCATCTTATAAGTGAAATACCCACAGCGCCCTCTGGCTAATGTCAGTTTGTTTGAAGAGTAACAATGCTGTCTTTACTTACATGTAGCACTGAAGGAGAATAAACTTTCCAACGTTATTGAAACGCTTCACATCTTGGTTGTGCTTACACAAGTGTCAATTATTGTTGGAATACACTGTCCTCATATAAGTGAAATACCCTTAACCACGGGGTAAAACTGGCTACTCAGCCCTCCAGCTAAGGGCATTTTGTTTGGAGTGAAGCAATGCTGTCTTAGTACTGGAGGAAGATTGACTCCAACATTATCAACATACAACATATAATGTAGTGTTAGTGTCACTGTCATGTTCTAAGTGAAATACCTTTATATAATCACAGCATAAACACCCATTAATCAATCAGTTTAATTTTGGCTCAGTACATCTACAGTTAAAATTTGCCTTGGGGCGGGGGCAGCAGATAGTTTTGTGTTTATAATTTTT
This sequence comes from Mopalia vespertina, assembly GCA_030265115.1. Classification (NCBI taxonomy): domain Eukaryota; kingdom Metazoa; phylum Mollusca; class Polyplacophora; order Chitonida; family Mopaliidae; genus Mopalia; species Mopalia vespertina. The sequence continues at coordinate 10,518 of JAQQZZ010004259.1, forward strand.
TCTACATCTTATTTTTGTTTCTTGCCAGTGGATGACTTCATCCATTGGACTAGCACACCTTGATTGAAATAACTTCAAGTATGGTGTCAAACACCAATCAAACAATTTCTGACTGGAACCAATACTTTTTTCTCCACAGGAGGGACGTCCACAAAATACTGGAGAAAGAGGGTATTCCACAGCCCAGATATATGGTGGTGAACAGGAAGGTACCAGAGAATGGAGTCGTTGACCCAATGACAGAATTGCCGCTCAGTGAAGGTCAGTCATTCTTAACTCAGCAGCTTGCATCCGTTGCTTAGTTGATAGCGTGTGGGCTTTCTAATCCTACTTCAATGTACTGTTCACGGGATCGAGTCCATCTGTTGACCATCAGGTATATGAGTGAGTCACACGATGCGGCTCAGGCAGTCGTGGGGTGGTTTTTACAAGGTTTCCTCTTGGTTTTCCGCTGTAGTTACATAAGGAACAGTGTGAAGTGGGCAATCCGTCATCATATAAGTGATATGCCCTCGAGTACGATGTTAAACTCCAATGAAACAAACAAACAACAGTTGTATCAATTTTGTGTTTGGTTTGAAGCATGTCTTAGAAATAATAGAACTACATACTGGAAAAACAGTCAGGAAATTGTGACATCTCCAATTACTGATAAAGTGAGTCATGTTAACATGTCAGTAACTATTTGTAACTGACGGATAAAATTAAAAGTAAACTCATAATGTTTTTGATTTTCTGATAATTATGGCTTTAAACAGAATTTCAAATTAGGGAAATAAACTGTTAATTTGATCAATTATTCTAATTTAACATAGAATCGTCACTCAATTTTAATTGATTATTGTCAGTGGTTGATGTGTTATCACCTATCGTAGTGTGGGCATATGTACATGCATCACAAAAGACAATTAACAATGTATACAATATAGGCCAAACCATTTTGATATTATGTTTGTTTCAGGTAAATTCTTTCAAGAACTGGAGGACTCGGTGGAATTGGACGGTGAAATTTTCCACAAACCTTTTGTGGAGAAGCCAGTTTCTGCTGAGGATCACAATGTTTACATCTACTTTCCCACAGCTGCTGGGGGTGGCTCACAGCGTCTCTTTAGAAAGGTGAGCTCATATTAGTCATTGGACTGCTGGACCCCCTTCATATACAGTACAAGGTCAAGGTCACCTCTTTACCTAGTTAAGTTAAGTTTATTAACCGTAAGCGTACAGCTTATTGGTGTACATAAAAAACAGTAATACATATAAACAAATATACACGGCGGAGAGTAGTCTATGCTTTCAGTAAGGTTGCACATTCTAGATACTTGCCAAGTTTTAGAAGTTCAGTTACATTC